>MSJI02000885.1:150217-245308 GCA_001931905.2 Cladosporium sp. IMV 00045 | reverse complement strand
GCAGCGCGCTGGGTGTGACGGCCAAGGGCGGAGCGCGAGAGCATGTTGGCGACGGGCTCTCAATGGCAACGAGGGAGGTGTGCGGGTGCAATGGGCGATGGTCGAGCTTTGCTGTCGACGTCGAAGCTGCGTCTCTCGGAGGACGAGATGCTCGCTGCCCGGGAGTGTCCGCCACCCAATCAGAGCGATTTGGCTTACTTTCGATGCGGCATTGAAATGTGGAGTGCCTGTTTGCCTGAGGGTCTCCAAATCTGACTCTCTAAGGTAGTCTCTGACACCAGCCGCAGTGTGTCGCAGCGGGCGTGGATCTTTTGAAATGGGCGAAAGCTGCCGGGCCTAGTTCACTTTGCAGCAATTGGAAGCATTCATGATTGTCATGTCGCTCACACGCCTGTCGCACACCTAATGCGCAGACCTCGGAGATTCTATACCACGACAACTCTAGACGACGTGAGAGGTCTCTAGAGTTCACACACGCCTCTTACTGCGCTGCTGCGAACTCGCCTCCCCGCCATCTTGCGACGACCTCACTTACATACCTATAATATACCTACCCGCCTCGGCGCCCGCTGCTCCAGAACATGTCTTCGGTATTGCATTCCGCTGCGTCACGCGACCGTACTGGGATTCAAAGCTAACTGACATACCCAGCAACTCATCGAAGTCTGCAGCCATGTCATCAGCTACCACTACGGCGAAACTTCTAGGGTAAATCGACCAAGATTCGAGGATTGCGCACACAGAGTCCGGCTCTAACTCTTCGCATAGCAAATCTTCACAGCTCTCGCCGCAAATGGTCGAACCACGCTCGATGCGCTCAGAGCGCTTAGACTGCGCAAAACACCACTGTCCCGAGTAAAATGCAGCCTCGCCCAGCTCATCCAGCATCGTCTTGTTCGACACCACACCGATGATCGCGGCGATACCTACTACTCCGTGGATTGGCACAGCGCATATGGTCTGCTTCGCACAGGAAGATCGGTCTTGTTGGTCGAAAAGAGGCTAGGCGACAAAGCGGCAAGTGTGGTGGCTATGGTATTGCAGATCGGACACTGCACTGTAGGAGATCTGGCTGGTGTCTTCGATTTCGACGACAATGGATATGCGAAGCGTGCCAACGGCGTCGACACTCCAGTACAGAATGGCAACGGCAACGGCGCGACGAGTGGTGCAGAACACCACGACACGCGACAGATCGGCAGCTTGGCAGAATTGCATCACATACTGCGCAAACTACTGCGCGCTGGCTTCTTGCAGAAACTCGGACCTCGCTCTTTCAAACCTAATGCCGACATTGGGGATGAAATTGGACAGCTTATCATGGAGGAGCACTTTCCGGACGGTAAGATCACCGGACCAAAGAAGCAGGCGGAGTTTAAGAGATCAGTGGACGGGTTGAAACGCAAATGGCGGGACGAAGCCGAATTCTCAGAACGACGTGACGTTGAAGGCGGTGGCGGGATCGTGCGTGCAGGCATGGATGCGAACAAACGACAAAAGCTCAACGGTGGTCATGCGAATGGTCATGCTGGGCACGGTGGTGAGACCGACTTCACTGGGCCCAGACTTGCGGTATGTTCGCTTGACATCTCATCGTCTAAAGACAAGCACTGACTATGAATGTAGAACGACATGTCTGTGGGCGTCAATCTGGACAAGTGCATGGTTGCGATGCGTAGCGAACACTTGGTGCAGCATGCGAAGCACTACCTCGGCCACATCACCGCTGGCGTCTACCGTGCCCTGCTCACAGTCCTGGAAAGTAAAGTACGATCTGTCCGCGAAGATCTTGTGCAATATGACGACGAGGACGAGGAAGAGGAGGCGCAACCCGTCGCTTCTGTCATGGAAGTTGCAGAATTCGTTGACCCTTATCTGGATCTCGCCAAGGGTATCAATGGTGCCAAGTCAGACATGCCAAATGGGGCAAAGAAAAAAGGAACGATCGAATACGATAACGACTTTAGTGATATCGGCATCAAGAAAGAAGCCGATTCTGATGATGAGGGAACTACCAATGGGTACTCCAGCATGAGGAACAAAAACAGGCGTCTGGATCTGGTAGAGCAACATCTGAAACTCTTGGAGGAGCACGACAAAGAGTTCTGTCGTCGACCTGGAGCTGCAGGTCAATCAGAATGGAGGGTGAACTTTCCCGTGCTCAGTCGAATCCTCGTCAATGCGGAGATCGACACCACCATCGATCGCCGTTTTGGCAAAGCCGCAGTCCGCGTCGCCCGTATGTTACGGCAAGAGGGCAGACTGGAAGAGAAGGGAGTCGCACAAAAATGTCTCAAACACGTCAAGGAGATCCGTGGCGTCCTCGCCCAAATGCAGGCTGCTGGCTTTTTGGAATCACAAGAAGTGCCCAAAGACCAATATCGACAGCCCACTCGCTCACTTTATCTCTGGTATTTCGACGAAAAGAAGGTCTCCCAGCTCATCCTCCATCAAACCTACCAAGCCATCGCCCGCTGCATGCAGCGCATGGACGTGGAGCAGGAAAAATTCCAGCAGATCCTCGACAAGCGCGAGCGCCTGCGCGCCAGCAACCCAGATGCCGCGAGGAGCTTCATCATCGGCAAGACTGGCATGCTGGAAGAAGAGGGCACGCCTCTCAGCAGCGTCGAGAAGCAACAGCTCTCGCTGTGGCGCGAGACGCAGGAGAAGCTTCTCACGCAAGTCAAGCGCTTGGACGATGTCGTGGGTGTCATGAGAGATTTCACCGGCAAGGATGTCACCATGTCTACGTGATGACGAGTGTGCGTTTAGTGTCAAATGGAACGATTTCAGGATCTTATGCTACACGGAATTACCAACGAGAGAAGAAAAAAAAAAAACATTTGGGATCTTTGTTTCCTTTGGTTTGGAAATCTTAGAAAAACTTTTGCATAGCGGGCGGCGTTTTCTATATCCTCGTATTGTAGCCGTAGGGATTGGCTTGGTTGTTTGATTATGATTCTACCCGACGCTTTTGGGAAAGGAAAGTCCTTTCGGCTTGATCGTTCTTCGTCTGACAGGGTTTTTGAGTCTCATTCTCAAGCTTACAGCATCGATGTCGAGAGGCCTTCCGGCTTGGTTCGATTGAGGGCCTCACTCGACTGGCATCTCATCATGTATTCTCACACTGCCGTTCATCGACCGAAATAATCAATATCGCGTCTACGCGTCGCTCTTTCGTGTGCTACTCTTACATGATGGCTGCCCCTGTAAGTCCGCTACATGGACGAAGCTGACTATAGGTGACGTGAGCATAACATGACTTCAATTCAAGCTGGCTTCAAGCACCACTTTGATTTTTCCAACCTGGTCTTGCAGTCTACGCTTCTAATTCAATCAGGTTCGGACTATTACTACCTAAGGGCATACGAAAGTGGTAGTCATATGGTCATCTTATCTCGAAAAACGTGACGTGATGCTACGTGATTCCTCACTCCATCTCAGGTAACGTCAGGCTTTCAATTCGATAGTATCTCATGCCCTAAACTCTCTACATGTATCTCGACCATCGAGAAATGATACACTACCCGAGCACACGCTACCCGCAGAATGGAGTCCCACGATACACAACCCAGCGATCATATAGGGGCAGCGCTTTTGCAAAGGGTCGATGACTTTTATGTGAGACTTTTACCAGGCCAAAATTATTATAAGTTACATGTGGGTATCAATATGGTCGCCTCAAATCGATGACTAATAGTACACAACAAAATCTTCCCACAAAGGAAACAAAGAAAAAAAGAGGCACCTTCTTGCAACTATGCCCAACATCGTCCTCGACACCCTTACGAAGGCTTACAGTATATTTCCGCATCGTCCGGTCGCAGTTTTGGCGCAGGACGTCGGATGCGCTTGGGGCGCCGAGGCTCGCTTGCATTCTCATCAACACTTGCGATCGCTTCGGGAGGAGCGTTTCGTTTCCTGCTTGATCTGGGCGTTTCGGTGTAAGTGGCTGGGTCATTGAACGAATTGCTCGCATCAGAAGACGCGGCTCGTTTGTTCGTTGGTGTGCTTGCTTTGCTGCTCGTGTTAGTTGCCTGTGGCTTTCTTAAGGCTGATGGCGATCCAGGCTCAGAGATTGAGGAAGCGCGCCGGGGGGATTTGCTGCTAGTGCCGGAGGCTGACGTTGAGGAGGCCATGCGTGATTTATTCTTGGCTGGAGTAGGAGGAGGAGGCATTGTGTTGCTGTTTACAGAAGTCTCTTCGACTGCTTGAGGGAAACTCCGTTGCCGTTCGCTTTCTTTCGAAACGGGCTTCACCTTGGCCCCTTGCCTCGCTTCAATCCAGTCAGTTTCCTCGATGACCATGAGTCCGTCATCCGATCCGCTGTCTGGTTGTTCGCCACCGGTGAGAAATGCGTGCGCTCGGCGCATTGCGTTCTGTAGACCCTGAACTTCGACTTGAAGGCGCTGCGTCTTTCGCTGAGACGTGACGATATTTTGCACATTTCTGAACGCCGCCTCTTCCAACCTTTGCACTTGCGAGCGAGAAGCTTGGAGATCTTCTGTCAGTTTCGCAGCCTCTTCTCCTCGTTTTGTGGCCTCGCTTTTCTCTTCAATCAATGCCTTTTGTAGAGCCCGCGATTCTGCACGGCAGCTCTCGAGCTCCTCGGCCGCTTTGCTAGCCTCCTCCCTTTTCTCTTTGGTCAGCGCTTCTTGTAGTTCCTTCGCTTTCGCGCGATATTTCTCGAGCTCCTCGGCCGCTTCTCTGGCCTTCTCTTCACTCCTCGTAGCTTTCGTGCGTTCTTCTTCGCAGACCTTGTCCTGCCGCCGCAACTGTTCCCGCAAGTGGAACCTTTCACTTCTCTGCTTCTCGTCAAACGAAGCTTCCTCCAGATGGAACACACGATCACGCATTTTGTCTAAGTCCACTTTAGCCTTTATGCCATCTAGCTCTGCAGCGATCCGACTCTGCTCGGCCGCACTTGCCAGTTCTTCTGACTCTTGCGCCTTGGCTTTGAAATCATTCAGATTTTGTGAGAGATCTTCGATCCGTTGCTCAAACGTACTCTTCAACCGATCCTTCTCGGCTGTCGACGACTTCTCGAGTCCCTCCAGTCGACGTTGAACGCGATGAAAGTTCCTCTCGGCTTCCAATCTTCCATGCTCTGCAGCATGTCCGTTCTTCTCAGCCGCACTTGCCGAGTCTTCAGATGTTTGCAAAATGCGGATTAAATTCGTCAGATTTTGTGAGACATCTTTGCGCTGTTCGCTGAGATACGTCTTCACATCTGGTGCGTCTTTTGTCGACGCTGCGAAGTCCAGGGCCTTTTTGGTCGGGACTTCCAAGCGACGGTCCTCTTTGCGTTGTTGGTTGGTCTTGAGAATGAAGTCATCCAGATGCCGTGAGAGATCACCGATCCATTCTGAGGTGCTTTTGATCACCATCTGTGTATCTTCTGCCGCTTCTTTGTGTCCCTCAGCTTCGGTCTTCAGCTCGTCCTTCTCCTTGCGCAATCGGTCGACCTTGATGCTGAGATCAGCCATTTCTTCAGAGAGATGCTTGGCATGCTTCTCTGTCGCATTATCAGACTCCACGGCTGCATCCTTCAGTGCTTTGACCTCTCTACGAAGTCGATCGGCTTGATTACGTGAACTAGTCAGCATCCAAACTGTCTCCCTTTCAGCTGTCTTGGTGGTCTCGTTTTGGGAAGCCATGATGCATACGATGTCGTATGCATTTTCATTCCTTGTCATTTCAATGCTGTGATTGAACCAGGCAACGGTGTGGCAATCAGGTGCAATGCTGACTCGGTAGCGCTGCACGGCCGCTTCGTCGTTTCTGAGGCGGAGGTCGCGCTGTGCTGCTTCTGTTTGACTTCTGGCGCTGTCTAGGTCTTCACAGAGACGCGCATTCCGCTGCTCCATGGCCTTGATGTCAGAGTCTTGTTGCTGCATTTTACCTTCGAGAAATTTGTTGACCGAATCAGCGTTTGTCATTGCTGAGTGAGCCTCAATCCAGTTGACTCGGTTGATCTCACTCTCTACGATTGCCTCATCTCTGCTCGCTTCGATTGTCCTCATACACTCAATGGCATCCGACAACTCTGCTTCCAGCTCCATGTTCTTCGATCGAAGAGTAGTCTCAGACGCCTTCGAAGTCTCGAGCTCCGCCCTTGTCGTTAGATACTTCGCTTCAGTCGTCTGGTTGCTCTGGTCGACGCTCGCCAATCTCTCCTTCGTGTTGATGGCTTCCGAGCGAAGGATAGCCCGGTCCTCTTCCGCGTTCGCAAGCTTCTCCTGTGCAGATGCAAAGGCCGCTTCGATCGTCTTCTTGCTATCCATGGCATCGGCCAACCGTTTGTCCAGCTCAGAGTTCAATGAACGAAGAGACTTCTCAGTCCCTTCCATATTTTTGATCCTCTGATCGGCGGATCGCCACGCTGCTTCCGATTGCAGACACTTTCGATTAGCCCGAACGGCATCCTGATGCTTGTCATTCAGCTCGATGCGTAGAGCTTTCTTTTCCTGAGATATCCGAGCGGAATGGGCTCGATGGCGACCAATTTCGGTGTCTGCGTCGTTCAATCGTCGTCGGAGATCATCGACTTCGGCTTGCATAACCGCCTTCGCCTGGGGATTCGTTTGATATTGGAGATTGATGTACTCGCGGGTACTTCGCAGGGCCTTTTCCATGGCGCGATAAGCTCCCATAGCACGCTCAACAACGACATCGTCACTGAGAGGGCTTGCGTTGTTGTTCCTCAGGCTGCTTTCGGGGGCAAGAACGACTTTGTCTGATGCTCGGGAGTCATCGATCTCGTTCTGCGGTACTGCCATCGTCGGGGAGGGAGCTTGTTGTTCGACCGGGCTCTCCTCGTATATGGCTTGCAGGACCGCGTTCACGGCTTGATAAGATGCCATGACTGTTCTAACGAGGGCATTGAAGTTTGGAGGGCTCGTCTTGTTTCCTCTGTCGTTGTCGGTCGAGGCAGGGGCACCTAGATCTGAGGCCTTAGCAGCCTTGCCCAACGCTTTAGGATGTCGAACTGTTTGATTGTTGCAATTGGATTTGGGACTAAGGTAAAAGGGCAGGGGAATGATAGATACTTAAGCAACACGAACACAAGGGAGGGAGTCAAATACCTAATGAACGGTGAAGGTCTGTTTGTCTGCAAGTACCAGCCCGCACATATTCGGCATCTCTCGCCAAAGGCTGGCTGCATTGATTGAAACTGAGCCCGCTCAGTCCTTGAGCACGATATGCAGGAATCCGACAGGGCGGCGCTAGAAGAGACAGGTCGAATTTGACTCGGCTTGTTCGTAAGCCAAGATAGAGGAAGTAGCACAAACCTAACTTGGCTGCAGTAATACATCAGGCAAGGGGTTCACCGTCCATGATCATATGGTGTGGGCGGCGTTTGTCGCGTTTGTCACATACTCAGAGATTTGATAGTGGCGGTTGGCTTGTACAGGGGAGGGCGGTCCCAGCTGTGTTGTGCAACCAGACGGATGCAAAGCCCCGTAGGCATCACACCAGAAACTGATTAAACCGCGTTAAAATCGGCATACAAACTCTGAGTGATTGGTTGTCACCAGCATCGGGGCATGGCATCCGCAGGCGAGGCTGGGGTTGGCGAGCAGGGGTGTCAATATATTGCATGTCTGCAGACACGCACGGACTACTTTCGAACGGCTTGAAGTTGTTCCAAAGTAGTCTGTGCTTGCGAACACGCCGGGCCGTCATCTATGCAATCCGATCAGCAGGGTATCGCAAAAAATCTATGTATACACATGATGTATCCTGTACAAACGGCGTCCGTCCGCGAGGGATGATCTAGAACCAGTCCGAGTATTGACCCAGAACCTCACCAGCGCGGATCTCGTCGTGGATGCCGCTCAGCTGGTCAAAGTGGCTTGCCATTTTCAACCCGCGCAGTCTCTCCGTTTCCATCTGCTCCCACGTCCATTCTTCGTCTTCAGCTTTGATGCCATGCGGTTCGGTGGCGCTGCCAAGTCGCGAGGTAACCTCCGCCGCGACGTTCTCTGGGCTGGCGACGGCACCGTTCCCCGCAGGCGTGCCATTGGCGGCGGGTGTAGGAACGACAGAGTCCTCTGTTCTAGGTGGCAAGCCCACGCCCTCAGGCCTGGTAGGCAGCAAGCGCGATCTTTCCAAGATAATCTCCGGGTTGACCGTGAGCCTTCCCTTCTTCACGACATATCTCGCAATGCTCGTAGCATAGATGTGCTTCTTCAAATCCTCCTCCTCGGTCTTCTTGTTCTCCCCAACCTTTTTGCCCTTCTTCCACGGCTGCAGAACGTATGAATCCGGCTTGATAGCTCCTTTCTTGACAATATGCGAAACCAGGTACATCCACTTCCTGTCCCAGCTCAGAATCCTCGTGTAAACCTCAAAGCTCTGCAGCGGTGCGATCTCGCGCTGGAAGAAACATCCAATGGCGCCGAGGGCGACGTAGTACTTGCCCTTAGCGGCGCGCACTTCGGATGGGAGACCTTCCTCGTCGCCGGCGTTGAGTCGCTGCAGGCCCGTGCGGATCACGCTGCCCATATAGTGGGCGCGAGAGACGTCGAGGTCCGCGAAGTAGGTCGAGTTGGACTTGTGCAGGTTGTAGTCGCAGTCGTAGGGGGTGTTGAAGGAGGATGTGATCATGGGTGCGAAGAGGTCTTTAGGCGTACGCTCTTGCTTTTGAAGGAAGATTTGGTATATCAGGCCTTTGAAGACTCGCCACTGTGTATGAGTGTATCTTGGTCAGCTCTAGTCGTCTTTTTCCCTGGTATGCCCAGGGAGATTTTGGCTGGTGGACAGAAACTTACGTGCCAAACGAAAGGCAAGTTTTTCAAGTTCAGCAGCGCAAAAGCGACTACTAACAGACGCAACATGTTGCCGGTTTTTCCTGTCCCTATGAGGTGCGCAAATCTGTTTCGAAGAGATGGGACTCCGATGATGGCAGCGAGAGTGGCTCCCACGCTTAGGGTCCCCGCCATCATGGGGAGACGTTGGACCGCCGACATAGTGGGGCGCAAGGAAATGAAATGATGATGTGAAAGAAAAAGAATGAAAAGAATTAGGTATTACTATCGAAGTGTGATCATGATGGATATCAAGGCACAGGTGGCCAAGGGGGATCGGTTCCCTTGGTCTCTCGTCAACATTAGCTCAGCCGCGTTCTTGAGATTTCCGGAGAGCCAAAACATTCGAGCCGAGGCACAGCATGAGACTCTGCGGCTTGTGATCGCAATACGTTTATCGCCAATGCTTGCCGTACTACAGGAAAGAAAATTACAGCAATATATTGATTGAATACTTGACGGAACAAAAGTGGTAAAATGCATCGTGATTCTTTCGTGCAATGCTGGCTGCAACGCCATGCCGCTCTATTATACACCCAGCACAAAGCCGTGAATGTCTCGTCTAGTTGCCCTCGAGCTTGCTGACGCACTCCTTCATCTCCTCATCAGAGTAGATGCGGAAACCCTTGTCCTTGGTAATGCTGGACAGCTGAACGTTCTTCGCGTCAAGCTTCTCCTCCATGACTTGCTTGAGCGTACGGAGGGTGAGAGTCTCGGCCTCTTGGAGAGTTAAGCTCCTGTGGAAATTGTTAGCACCATGTATGACCTTTTCAAACCGCAGCGATGATACGTACTTGTGGTACTCGTTGACGAGCTCTGCCTGCGCACCTTCTGAACCGGAGCCGATAGCCTTGGCATCGTAGCGGTAGAACGTACCGGAAGGCTCAGCGTGGTAGCTATGACACTGTGTTAGCAAGATATATCCCCGCCAATTCAAGCTCTCAATACATACAGTGCAGGTCCGTCCTCGTCCCAGCCTCCAATGAGCAGCGCCACACCGAAGGGCCTGGACATTATGCTCTCCTCTCCATCAGCTCCCTCACCGAACCTCAGTGCCAAATCGCATATGCTCTGTGTGCAGCTCTCAACAGACAGCGGCTCGGCGTAGTTGAAGTGATGTGATTGCGAAGTGACGCTGTTTGATCCCACCCGTTAGCTGTGTGTCCCTTTCCTAGTACGCGCTTGTTATCCAACATACCGCGCGTGCTCGATCAAAGTCCTGCTGTCGGCTTGCAGACCCGAGATGGCGCAGCCAATGTGCTTGTCAATCTCAACAATCTTCTCCACGGAGCTGGTCTCCAAAAGTGTGCTCGTCACTCTCTTCTCAACGCCCAATACGACACCCTCGCTGGTTTGTATTCCGATCGCTGTGCTACCGAGCTTGATGGCTTCGAGGGAGTATTCGACTTGGAAGAGACGGCCTTCGGGCGAGAAGGTGCTAAGGAATTAGGTCAGAGAGGCGATGTGGCTCGGGTTGGTGATTGTACATACTTGATGCCGCGATCTAATGGAGTAGACTTATTAGCATGAGCTCGAAAGCGTTCATCACAAGGTTGCTTGAATGAGCAAAAAGCGCCCAGATGTGCGTGATTGTGCAGCTGGCAATTCTAAGCTTCCGTGAACATACCGTACTCAGATCGTGCGATGAACATGGTGCAGGTTGGGTTTGTGGATTATGTTGCTTCGAGAGGTGCTTTGTGGTATGCCGGCGAGTTCACAGAGATTCCGAAAGGACGGGTGAGCAAAATCAAGAAGGTTTTGTTGCAGGTTGTAATGGGATGGAGATGCGTTTCAAGCCACTACAACGTCTCCAGGCAGAGCTGCGGTGTCGTCAAGCAGGCAAGCTAACTGATGTGAGGCCGACGGGCGGATCAGCGGGTCTAGCCGCAACAACGCGCGCGCCTTCTGTCTGTTTGGAGCTTTGGGCGCGTTCGTTCCCCGCGATCGCCAGAGATGGAAGTTGTGGGATGCGATTCGTTAGTGAAGTAACCGGGAAGCGGTGACGATACGTTCTGGAACAACGAGAAAATTGCTATGAGGATACCGAACAATGGCCTCCAACCCGCCGTCTCGTGGAGCTTCAGTCGCTGAAAGACGAGCCTCAGCCGCCCTACGTCAACAACAATCCCGCCCAGCCAGCGCTGCGACTGACCGATTGAGAAATAACAACAACTCTGGCGACAGTCGGTCAGGCTCACAATCGTCGCAAGTGCGCAGATCGAATACGACTACCACGGAAACTTCGACTAGGCGAAGGGCAATAGAGCAAGAAGCTACCATCAGACGCACCAAAACACCACTCCAGACTACACAAACACACGAGGATCAGAGACGGAGTCCAAGACCTGAAGTGGATGCAAAGAGGAAGTCAATTTCGCAAAATTCGGAGGTAGAAAAGACACAAGCTCCTCAAGTATGGAGTCCAACCGCGACACTGTTGTCTCCTGCACCAAATCATGCGCCTTTGGCCAGTAGGGTGTCAGTCCCACCACAGGCCAAGCATGCACCTACGAACCTCACACCCTCCTCCTTGAATGGAGTCAGCTTGCAAGATCAAGAGAAGGCATTGATCGATGACCTGCTTTTTGTACTGCTAGGCTTTGAAGGGCAGCACATCACATTCTCTACGGAAAGGACGCGCAGCCAAGAGCCATATGATCCGTTTGATGAAAAGAGTCGCCTTACTGGACCGAATTATGCTGTGACATCTGGAGTTGATCCCAGTCTGCGAGACCTGGCGCTGCAGGTCCTGCGAACCGCCACCCACGCTTCGGCCTTGGAAGCATTCTGTGAAGTCATGAGCAGAGACGACTATGGCAGTGTGAGCCATGCCCTGTGTGCTGCGATACGGAAATTGCAGAAGGATTTCCTTATTCTGGTTGCTCAGTTGGAGAACCAGTATCTCACAAACGACGGGTTCAGTCTACATCAGATGTCGCTCTACCTGAAAAAGAGTGCTCACGTCATGTCTCAGCTCTATGCGCTTGCGCAGGAGGTTTTGACAGAGAACGCATTGATCGGCAACCCCATTGAGGACGAGGACGAAGATGAGGATGAGGAGGACGAATTTGAGAATGTACTCGCATCGCTGAAAGAAGGCCCTGGAGCTTCCGCCAAGGGGAAGAAGTCATGCATTGGTGGAGCCTTGCTGTCATTGTTGACACGACGATTACAAGCTATGAGTGGTGATCCTCAGGCGAAAGAACTGCTTTCAATATTACTCAGGGATGCTTCGAATCCGTATGTGCGCATGCTTAATGAGTGGTTGCACCACGGCAACGTCAAAGATCCACATCAAGAATTTCTGGTCAAAGAAGCAAAATCAATCAAACGAGAACTTCTGGAGCAAGACTACACGGACGAGTACTGGGAAAAGCGATACACACTCAGACATGAGCTGGTGCCTCCTCAGCTCGAAGGCGTGAAAGAGCGGGTACTTCTGGCAGGCAAATACCTAAACGTGGTGCGAGAATGTTCATCTGGCGTTGATTTCTCCTCCACGTTCAACACCGATCTTTCCTCTACCACCGGCATCCCACATGATATCTTCGACCTGAACTTCATCTCCAACGTCAATCAGGCCTATACAGACGCCAACGCAGCTCTCATGCGATTACTGCTTACAACTCACCAATTACCACAAAGGTTGAGCAGTCTCAAACACTACTTCTTCCTTGATCGCTCCGATTGGTTCACCTACTTCTTGGAGTTATCACAATCAGAGCTCCGCAAGAGCGCTAGATCGGCCAATGTGGGCAAGCTGCAATCTCTGCTGGATCTGGTTTTGCACACACCAGGTTCGGTCGCTTCAGAAGATCCATTCAAAGAAGACGTTCGAGTCAACATGGCCGATACTGGGCTTGTAGGCTGGCTCATGCGTGTTGTCAACGTGCAAGGCATGGACGCGGATACGACAAGCATGACTAATAGTTATACGCCCGCCGCTGACAGCGTCAATGGCAAAGACGAGAAAGAGATCTCGGCTCATGAAGCGCTGACGCTGGACTTTGGAGTGCCTTTTCCGCTTTCATTGATCATCTCGCGTGTAACACTCACACGTTACCAGTTGCTGTTCAGATATTTGTTGAGTCTGAAGCATCTTGAGGGTCAGCTCATCAATTCTTGGTGCGATGCTGGTGGTATCGGTACAGCGAAGCGTGATATGAGCAGCAGTACAGGAAGTAGACCTGTGAAAGATATTGGCGTCTGGCGCAGAAAGACTGGCAACCCGAAGATAGAGCTTTGGAAGAAGCGAGCATGGTGCCTGAGGTGAGTAGACTTGTGTGACTCGTTCATCCTCTGGCATTACTGACACAATCATCCAGGTCCCGCATGCTCATCTTCGTGCAGCAACTTCTCTATTTCTGCACATCAGAAGTCATTGAGCCCAACTGGAGAGCTTTCATGAGCCGCCTGAACGCTTCAGAGGATATGTCAGGATCCAATTCCGATAGCAAGCCCGCTCCAGGTGGTCCCAAACGTACAGTGGATGAGCTGATGCAAGATCACGTCGATTTCCTCGCCACTTGCTTGAAGGAGTGCATGCTGACGAACAGCAAACTCCTGCGGGTAAGCCATGCATTCTTTCATTGAAATCTCTTGCAATTACTCTAACACTTCACAGATCAACTCAAAAGTCACCGGTACATGCGCCCTCTTCGCAAACTACACAGCCAGCCTGACCCGCTACCTCGAGCAAGCCTCCACAAACGTCGAGTCGGTCGACGACGAGAAGCTCAAGAAGCTTTTCTCCATCCTGCAGCAGTACGAACAACACTTCTCTAGGCATTTGAAGATTTTGCTCGACGCTTTGAATTACCTCGCCGCTACGGAGACGGTTGGTTTCTTGGGCTTGTGTGCTAGGTTGAGTATGGCTGCTGAGGGCGGGCCTGATGGGAGGCCTGGGCCTGGTGCGAGTGTGGAGGGTTTCTAGGTGTGGTGTCGTTGAGCTTTCGTTGCCGCTACTTCTACTGATGAGTCTTGCTGGGACATGCTGTTGTACTTCGTCCTGCACGCTGCTAAATAACGAAGACCGTGAAGGATCATGATTTCAAGCGAGGAATTGGTGCTTTCGCCCAAACCATTCAAAAATTCCCACTCCCTTCATCTTGCTTGAATCCTTGCCATCTCCTCCCACCCTTTTCTGCTCACGGAGGCGCTCTTGCCCTCCTCGGATCGCGACTCTCATCCACCACACTGCTCCTCCGAGCACCACTCAGCTGCGGCACCGCTTTCTGCAACCCAGTCGCTGAGTCTTTCCTAGCCTCCCTCCCCTCCCCAGCGGACTTCCTCTTCTCCCCACCAGCACCACTTCCACCAGCATCCTTGCCGTTCTTCCTCCTCAACCTCTCCAACTCCCTCTCATACGGCTTCCTCCCCATAGCCCAAATGGCATCATACTCCTCCAGCAACCGCATCGCCTCAAGCGTCGCTTTGAACTGCGGTAGCAGGGGCACTTGCGCGATGGAATCTGAGGGTGGCGGCGGCGGGTTTGGCGGTTCTGGGTATGTTGTGCGCTTGAAGTCTAGGGAGGCGACGAGATGGGCTTGTGCTTCTTCTTTTTGTGAGGCGGTGAGGTCTACTTCTGCTGATGCTGTGTCCTGGGTGGCTGCAGAGGGTAGAGTGGCGAGGGTTTGTTGCGCGGTAGAGAGGATGCTGGTGCTGCAGTGGTGGGTTAGTGGATTTTGGTTTGAAGATCGTGAGGGTTGGAGTATCTACGGCTTACTGCACGGCTTTCTTCTGAGAAGCGAGGTTCTTGAGAATGTTGCGAAGGCGTTCTTCTTCGGTTGGTGTTTGGGGCAGGGTGTCGAGGCTGGGGATTGGGTGGAAGATGTGGGACATCATGTTGGGCTGGTTGGGAGAGTGGAAGTCGGTGTTGTCTTCCTGCGTGACACGCTGAGAGTGTTTGATTGGGATGTATTTTTGAAACGATGTGAGAAGTCGCTTAGCTTGTTGAAGCGAGTACAGCAACAGGAGCTGGTGCTGCAGTGACCGGTTTGTCAAGGGCTGGTAAAGGGAAAGAGCAGCATCCGGCTTGAAGTGCAGGAGCACAAAAGTCGGATTTTCGTCTGCATCGCTTGTGTATCATGATTTCGTGTTCTCAATCATCAACAAACAGAAGGTGGTACAAAGACATCAAAGTTGCTGCACGTCTCCGTGAGCTGAGGTGACCTGTTTCCAATCATCAAGCCACAAACCCCACCTCGCCTACAAGCCTCTGAAATTACTTGCTTACATCAGGAGACCAACTCCTCTTTTCTATTTAAGCCTGTGCTCTGTCAGCAAGTTTATTCTCCGTTTCTCGCCTTGTTCTCTGCAAGATTCGGACGACTTGCGAACGCGAAACGCCATTGTGGCGCTCGTCTTCATCAGCTATCGACATCTAGCCCTGATGCGATTACCAAGCCATGCTGTTCCGGAAGCATCGTTTAATGGGAGTCCATGGCATAAAGCTCATGGTTCCCTCCTTGGTTTCCTAACATACTTCATGCAAAGGTAGTCTCACTGCATAAACATTGTACGATCCAATCGTCGGATTATTTACATATCGCACCTTGACAACAATGACCAAACTTATTGTTATTTGTGGTGCTACTGGAGGCCTTGGAGGGTCCGTTGCAAGACACATGCTCAAAGAGGGCTGGAAGGTCAGAGGAATTACCAGGAATAACACCTCTGCTGGAGCAAAGGCCTTGAGTGACGCTGGAGCGGAGCTTGCTGCTGCTGATTACAACGATGTTGCTTCTTTGGAGAAAGCGTTTCAGGTAAGCTCAACAATGGTGTAATATCGATCATTCGCTTGCCTAACACTATGATCAAGGGAGCAAACGCTGTTTTTGGCGTTACCAATTTCTTCGAGTACATGATGGAGAAAGGTGCCCTAGCTGCTGCAGAGAAGGAAACTCAGCAACTTGTCAATATCGCTACTGCTGCTAGCAAGATCTCCACTCTTGAGCATTTGGTCTTGCATACGCTGCCGTCTGGTGAGAAGCTCGGTGGGAAGGCTTACTATGTGCCTCACATGGACGTAAGCTATGATCCAAGATTCAGACCGAACGATGCATCATGCTGATCAACATCCAGGGCAAAGACAAGGCTGCGGACCGCATCAAAGCAGAGTTGCCTGACTTGGCCAAGAAGACGACATTTCTCTGGATTGGTCTGTTCACGTCCAACTTCTGGTCTTACCCAATGATGAAGCCGGCTGAACTTGTAAGTGTCGAACGAACAATGAAGCTTTTCTCAATCCGATCACTAACACTTCTTTCCAGCCCGGCAGCTATGGCTCGCACATCTCACTCCAGCCCATAAGCTCCAACACGCACATGTACTACGCAGGCGACACCGACATCAATACTGGCGTAATCGTCTCAGCGATTCTCAAGAACCCCTCGGTCTCAACGCCCGCCAAATACGCCTTCCTCTACACAGAGCAAGGCCCGTACATGGACTACCTGCAAGCCTGGATCGACGTGACAGGCCGCCGCACGACGTACGTGGAAGTCTCGCAGGCGCAGTATGAGAGCCTTTGGGGAAAGGAGTTTGGGGAAGAGATGGCGTTGATGTTCAAGACTTTTGAGAAGGAGAGTGATTGGGGAAAGGCGCATAAGCCGGATGTTGTTACGCCGAAGGATTTGGGGATTAAGGAGGGGGAGATGGTGGGGTTGAAGGCGACGTTGGAGAGGGAGAAGCATAGGCTTTGAGGGGAATGGGTTTCTTGATCGTTTTGTCTATTGTGTGCAGTATGTATTGGATTTTCTGAATCTCTTGTTCGCCGCATGCGTAAGGTTCTCGAATCGCGATCTGCCAATGAGCCCGACGTTCATTACCTCACTAGTCCGACGTATGTTCATTGCTGATATCAGACAAAAGCG
This sequence comes from Cladosporium sp. IMV 00045, assembly GCA_001931905.2. Taxonomy (NCBI): domain Eukaryota; kingdom Fungi; phylum Ascomycota; class Dothideomycetes; order Cladosporiales; family Cladosporiaceae; genus Cladosporium; species Cladosporium sp. IMV 00045. The sequence continues at coordinate 228,624 of MSJI02000885.1, read as the reverse complement.
TGTGAAATCTCGAATCAATAGCCAGAAAATAGAATTAAAAATACATTTAGCCATCTACCATGCCATACCTAAGAGCACTATTCTCCAAGGCTTGACGAACGATCAATGCTGTTACTAGCATCGCTATCGACGATCGTTCAGCATCTGCCCTGTGAGGTGATCAACACGGGGACGGGTGGCTTCTTCAGCTTTGTGAGCTAGTACCATCAGACACAACATATGTACAACCAGATATGCCACCGAGAGGGCTGACTTATCAATCGAGCATCTGCGCTCCTCGTGGACAAAAAGCTTCAGCTGCAGATCGACGCCCTGTATCTCCAGTAGTTTGTCGCGTTGGGCGACCTCGCTATCGCAACGCGGTGCGTCGTGACTATCGTCGTTATCTTGGTCTTTACGGTCGACATCATCTATACATTATATATTAAGAGCGGTTGTTCACCGTCCAGAGAAGCTAGGTATTGACCAAGTATCTCAGTAGTCTTAGCGCAAGTATCATGAAACATGGAGAACTAGAGGCAGTGCTCCACCATTGAGAGAAGTCATCAAGTTCATCTGCTGGAAGTTTCGGTGTCTGTATGGCAGTATCATTAGACGTGTTGTACTCAGAATGTTCCCTAACCGCTGAGAGATGCCTTTGTCGGCGAAAGAGAATTTGCTGATACCAGCCGGCATACTTTACTTGAAGCCTTCCCTTACTTTCAAGAGAGGTTATCCATATTCTGAGCATCTCAAGCACATTCATGCTAGTGCCATCAGGCATGATGTGCCTGAAACGCCCCTTTGCCATTGAGAGAGGCGATAGTTGATGCAAGAAACTTCGTTGCCTTTATGCAAATACCGTCAAGCTAGATATACTCAAAAACTGATTTGCCATTGAGAGGAGCGACTGGGTGTCAGGATATCTCAGTTTTGCGGTGCATCTACCAGCAATCAGACAACATCGAAGAGAAGTATTGGGTGAATGGACAGCGACAAGAGCGTTGCCTTACTTAGTCAAGCACACGTTACAGACCTCTCGACTGAATATCAAGAGATTCTAATGACATGTTCAGTACAGTCCTTGGTTGTCAGCTATCTATTCTTCGGCTCGCGGTGTCGTACAAAGAAGTCTCATCAACCGGGAGGCTCGATCTACGCTAATCAAGGCCGACAGAAGGCAATGCTCTTCTAGCAGATACAGTGATGATTACTAGCGTTAAGGCTTCCACTATGTACCTTTGCTATCGTCGTCTTCACGAAGACAAAGAAAAGGTCGATGTCGTGGTTTGGCTGCTGCAGTACGAAAGCGTGCATTCCTGAGCTTGCTTCGTTGTGATTGGCTGGCTGAACCGCATCTTTCGCATGTACTGTATTCCGTGATATACTACATATAGTGGTGAGTTACAAGTGAGAACTATCATGCTATGTGTATCTCAGCTTTTAGACTCTATTTCCATAGATTTTGCATTACCTATGGCAATACGCAGAATGGTTGGCTCGAAAGCTCCGATCGTGCGGACTTGGCGAGATCTTCGGCTTCGTCGCTTACTAACCAGTACGCAATTATACGAGACCGGGGAACAACGTTGAAACGATCGATTGAATCGATCACCCGACGTATTATAGTGATAGATGATCGATCATCACTTTTTAAATATATAGACCACGTTCAATGTATAGATAACAAAGTGAAAAGTCCAAAATTGCAAACCTCATTTCGTCGGATAATTTGGATGGAATATCGACGACGGTGATAGATAATGACCCTTCGCATCGTTCAATCGATGCAGCAAGGTCCCGCCTGTCACCCTGGAAGCTCATTCCCGCTTAGCAAAGCAAATTTCCACAAAATCGCGCAAAAAATGGTGGAATTTGGCCCAAAATAGAGATTTACCACGAGGATGTTACCTGGTGATGCCCACACCCCGGATCGAACGAGGGATCTTCTCATGCCTTGTTCTACAAGTGAGATGCGTTGCCACTGCGCCATACGGGCCTCTTGTTGATGTATTCGAGTTGTACAATCATATATAACCATTTGCCCATGCTGACAATTCCTCTCCATTCCGTCAAAATTCAACGCGATACGAGCAAATGGATACGTCCAGAATGATCTCCGTGTGCTATATAGTACTGGCAGAACTGAATAGAACGATAAGGTAACCCTAAGTCGAGATATTGAAACATATTTGAGATTTGAAGGAAAATTAGTCTGGAAATCCAGGCGGTCCCAAATCGGGTCAACTAACGAACAGTGGGCAATCCAGCGATTGGAACAAATACTCAGCAACTCTCTGAACACTGGGGACAAAGATCAAACAGGCTGGCCAAAGAAAATATAGACCTTCGAGCGATTTAATCGGACATCATTATGAGCAGTGATGGGGTTTCACTAGGTATAACGAGGGACGACTTTATTTGCACCCATCGATAGAGATTCTCTCGACTGGACATTACTGCATCGAATACTGATCGCAGAGCAACGTTGCGGGCCCCTTCGACTTTTAATTCAATCAAATGTATCTTGAGTATACCGGAGATGGATTCATCAACACCCGCTGAGGCTGGTCTTGCGCACAGAAAGTGATCCAATGTCCGAACGTTTTGATGCGCAACCATCGATTTCGTCGATACAGATTGCTAGGCTATCATGACCCAACCCCAACCCCAACCCTAAGCTTCACGCGTCCCATCCGAAGAGACGCTACCTCCTAATGATGCGACGGACCACAATACAATGATCGGTCTGCTTTTCGATATAGGATATTTGGCCCATAAAGATAATCAAGAACAATAGAAATCAGCACAAACCGCGCATTTTGCTCGTTCATCTCGAACCTCTCAGCACAGGTGAGGTCGCAGAGCTGGAACGAAGTCGCATGAAGCGGCGGGACATGGAGCACCACCATCAGAGACCAAGCAGTACACGTCGAGACCGGCAACATGTAAGGCCGCACAACAGCAAGATAATAGTAGACACGGAATCAAATGGTGTACTTGAATATACTGACGTCGCCACATCCATATGCCGACACACGCTTCTCCGTGAGCGGCAACCCCCAGAAGCAACACTTCGCGGGCGCAAAGTACCAGCCCAACAGCGCGACCGAGAAATTTCGATGAAATATCAGGTTCTACGAGACGAGAGCACTACACGCAGAAGCGTCGCCATTGGTGGTGTGCATGCATTTCGTCCACTGGAGTACAAGACAGCAGTCAATGTATCTCAGCGGCAGCACAAGCCTCGCAGATGCACAGGCGAGAATATAGAACCAGATAAAACCATCACAGCGGAAGAAAACATCACAAAAACCGTGAGACTGAATAGATAAAGTGGATGAGGCAAAGGGTATATTGAGAACACGCATATCTATCAACCATCACCGCGCATTCATTCCATCGCGGTATCGTCGTATCGTAAAAGCCGAGCGCTCGACGACGATCAAACTTTTCCCCTCCCTCGGCGTGTACTTTCTCATACCACGACCAGAGGCGAAGGATTGACTTTGCTGTCGCGGTTTTTCATGCCGTCATGCAACAAAAAAACGGGGGGCGTAACAAAAAAGGGAAATCATGCAAAGAGAACGGCGTCACATCAAGGTCATTCGTAAAGACGGGCCACGTTTACTTGAAAACCTTGCCGTCGGCGAACTCGTAGGTCTTGCCGTCGACAACGACGGGCTTGTCCCAGGCCCACATGTCGTCGACAAATTCCTTGTCCTCAGGCTTGCTGGGGTCGAGCTTGGTGAACTGGTAGGACTCGTAGTCGGGGGCGACGTCGAAGGCGGGGAAAGCATCCTGGCCGCGGATGACGAAGGCACCCTGGATGACGGAGTCGTTGGTCTGGCCGAAGACGGCACCACAGCCGAAGAGGTACTTGCGGCTGGCCTCGAGACGAGTGAAGAAACCACCAATCTGGTTGTTGCTCATGAAGGTCATGGTGAGCTCGTCGTTGTACTTGAAGTCCATGCGCCAGATGGAGAACTCCTCAAAGTTGACGTTCTCCCAGAACCAGGGGAGGGCGACCTCACGGGTCTCCTCGTTGGAGTACTTGCGCTTCCTGTCAGAGTTGTTAGTATATGAGGATTCAGTGTCAAGTCGTGTGTATATCAACATACCAGTCCTCAAGGTTGAAGGTGGGCTTGCCGAGGAGCTCAAGAGGGTGCTTGGGCTTGGGAGCGACAGGAGCGGCCTCCTCCTCCTCCTCAGCCTCAGCGGCGGTCTTGACTTTGGGCTTAGGGGCAGCGGCGGGAGCAGCGGGCTTCTTCTCCTTCTTCTCCTTCTTGTTCTCAGAGCCAGCTGGGGGCTTGTTCTCAAGAGCCTTCTCGGTGAAGATGGTCTTCTCAACAACAGCCTTGTAGATGTCCTGGTTGATGATAGTGTTGAACCAACGGGTAACGTTGGGGTGGCTGCCGCGCCACTCGGGGTCCCAGAAGAACTGGAAGCCGCGGGAGACGATGCCGGCGGTGAAGATGTCGGCGAGGGTGACACGCTCGCTGACGAGGTAGGTGTTGACGAGGAGGTGGTCCTCGAGGACCTTGATGTTGGCGGCGGTGGCCTTGAGGTTGTCGTCGACGTTCTTCTTGTTGTAGGGGTCACGGCCGATCAGAGGGCGGAAAGAGCCACCGAGAGCGGGGAGGACCTGGGAGTTGGCAAAGGACATCCAGCGGAGGATGCTGGCGTAGTCCTGCTTGGTCTTGCCAAGAAGGGAGGTCTTCTCGTTCTGGGAGGTGACTGTTGAAGGGGTAGTTAGCGACTGAGTCACTTGAAAGTCCCTCATTTCTCGAAATGTTATGCGCAAGTGGTGTTTCAGAGTGTGAATAAAGTCTCAACAGTAATCTTCAGACAGGGATAACTGTTTGAATAAAATTTCTCATCATTGCAAGTGCTTCCTCCCTCGGCGTCGGCGGGGCGGTAAAGGAATCTCCTTCGTTTCTTCTCGGGTGGGATTTTACTTACGGTAGATGGCAATGGCGATAGACTCGGTCAGGGTGAAGTTGTCAGAGCCAACGAAAGACGGAACGAGGCCGAGCTTGTTGATCAGCTTGTAGTCATCACTGACACCCTTGGCCGGCTCGGTGTGGACGAGCTCGATGTCAAGGTCGTTGGCCTTGGCCACAGCCTGGATGGCAATGGTACGGGGGTTACCCGGGTAGGAGTAAAGCTTGCCGAAGCTCATCTTGCCGGTGATGTGAGGATGCAAGAAGAGGAGAGGATGTGGTGTGAAGTGGGAGAGCAGAGAGAAAAGGTGTGGTGTGTTTGGTGAAGAGAGGAAGAGGGGAATTATCAAGAGGGCCCCAGCTCCGCGGTGGAGAAGCAGAAATCTGTTCTGCTCGCTTCTTTCAACCAATGCGCGCGGCGGAGGGCACGGTCCGCCCGCGACGACTGGCGCTGCTCTCTCCCGACGTCTAGCCTTGGCATCAAACCTCCTGCGGTAGTAGACATAGACATAGGGCGAAGAGAGAAAGCGAGGCGACGGAGAGATTTACCGGCACAGCCGAGCCACACAGCAGAGCACATACAGAGCAGCGCATTGCGACTCTCTCATGTGCGCCATGGAAAATCCCATATTACGGACAGGCTTCCGGCGAGCCATTGCTGCCACCCACGCCCCATCACAGAGACAGACACTGGTATGCCAGCGCCGATGGCTCGCTACTCCCACCACCGAATCATCAGCGCGGGAACCGGTCAGAGCTGCGCGCCCAATACAATTCTCCAAAAACCGAGACCAGTTTTCGCGACAGGGTGGTCCTCCAGGCCGTTCCTCTCGCGGCTCGAACAGCGGCGGATATCAGGCAGCGAGCGATCTCCTACTCAAGAGGATACGCGTTATCCCGGATTCGCCCAGCTACTTCACCGCAGTTCCTCGCTTTACCGACGATTACCTCAACCTCACCAACCTTCTCCGCAGACATCAACTGTTGCCCCAGCTTCCCGCTGCCGAAGCGCCGAAAGTAGCATGGAAGACATGGGAGCAGTACAAGACTGAGTTGGACGAGCCGGTCAAAGAGACGAGACACAGCCGCCTGATGACGATTGTCAAGCGTCTGAACTTGATTCATCCGGCTGTGGCACCCGAAGAGGTGACCGCAACTCTGAACCGCTTCAAGCGTACTCTGCAGCCTTTCCACAACCAGGCCAAGCCGATCATTGTCGATGAGCACGGCCGCGCTAGGGCAACAGGAAGGAGAAAGAGCAGCACGGCATCCGTTTACGTTGTAGAGGGTACTGGAGAGGTCATGGTCAACGGCAAGTCTGTGACGGAGTACTTTGGCCGTCTGCACGACAGGGAGAGCGCGGTGTGGGCGCTGAAGTCGACGGAGCGATTGGACAAATACAACGTCTGGGCCGTTACTTCGGGAGGTGGTACTACTGGACAAGCGGAGTCTATCATGTTGGCTGTTGCCAAGGGTCTTATGGCTCATGAGCCTGATCTCAAACCGACTCTGAGGAAAAGTAAGTTTGGCTCGCTGCTTGTTTGCGACCTCAGCGACTTTCTGCTAACACGTTCCTTTTACAGTTGGTGTTATTACACGCAACCCCAAGCGTGTCGAGAGAAAGAAGGCCGGCAAGCTCAAGGCTCGCAAGATGCCCGCCTGGGTCAAGCGTTAAGCGCGAGGACTTGCGCGAGACCACTGTGTCATTATGTACAGAATATGTATTACATACCCAATTTCCCAAGCATCATTTGCAAAGCTCCTTCATCCATTGGACTGCTGGAGAATGTTTCTTTTTCTTGCGGAATACACAGAGAACGGACACTTGCATCTACATGCCATTGCCCTCGACATCTTCCTGCCAGGGATGGGTGTCGGCCGCGACAATCAACCGCTTATTGAGACATAGGAATTCTAACCTAAACAGCATTTGCCAGCTCGAAAGCGACCTACATTCAGCTAACAATGGAGAACGCTTGATACCGCGACCAGTACAAGCAAGACATGTGTGTTCACCCTGTCTACGACAAAGAGCGCTGTCTTTACATGCAAGCCAAGCAAACGTAGGATATCCATGTAACACTACGTTCATCACTGAGACTCTGATATTTTTCCTGTACCCAACCATCAAGCAGCAACAGCCAACACGAGCAACCATGCCGCTAACATATCTCCAAATCCTGCACCGGCTAGCCCTCACAAACCGGCTGCACAAAGATCAACCAACAATATCGAAGACTAGAAAGCGAGTTGAAAAGCAGCGAGGTAATCAATCGTCGTGCAGCCTTGCCTTGTGTCGTGGTAGAAGAGATGGTCGGGAGATGTTGGTCTTCAAAACCACGGGGCCTGGGAGAGAGGTTGATGCTGTGAGAAGAAACTTGCCCTGTGGTGAATGTGGCTGTTGGGTTTGTGGGAGGTTACTTGGTAAGTATTTCTTGTTTGAATTGTCCGTTGGCGAGTCGAGGGTCGTGGGAAGAGAACGGTGTTGGTTTGATTTTGCAGATCTATTTGTCCGAGAGCTGGAGGAGTCGTGTCCTTGTTTGATCGGCTAGGGAATGCGTTGATGTTCATGTGAGAATGATGCGGTGAATTGATCCCTCCATGATGGGGGATGAGGATATCTCTCAAGAGAGGCATTGACGTGGCGTGTCGGGAGGGAGACGAGGGCATGTAGCGAAGTTGCGAGAACAGCATTAATGTGTGAATTTGTGCTACGGGTTGAGCAATCACAGCAAGTTTTGTGAAAAGCATCGATGTGCTGGTGCCTTCACTTGTACATTGTAGATCTGACTTGGATAAGGCAATGTGAAAGTGCCCTATAGAAGATCCTCCTTCGTCCCATCACCTTATGTATCTTGACTAATTTGATGAAAGGTCAAGGTTTCATCGATCGCAGGAATGCTCACGTGAAGACACGTTATCTGCTGCATTATCGAGCTCGGGGACCACAAAACACGTCGATCCGGCTGGCACGGCAGAGTAAGCGTTGGCGGGTTACTGGTCAGATATGACAAAACAACAGTAATACCAACAGCTGAAGTGGTAGCATCTGCATGTCAAACCTCGAATCGGTAGGTCCTTGCGCGCGCGGAGGAGGGCAATGCTTGATTCACGCCAAGCCCACGAATCTGCCGCGTGGTTTCCTGCATCTGCTCTCTTTTCCCGCACCAAAAGATCGACTTCCTTCTCCCTTCATGCACCTTATCAACGAATCATTTCGAGGCATAGTGCAATCAGCCATGCTATCTGCAGGGCTACTATCGCGACATGCCGCTGGTACCTGATGATTACCATTTGCCCGGCAGGCTCGGGTGACGCCCTGTGAAGGGAAGGTTTGAGATGACGGATGACGACGAGCTGCGCTTCCTGTGTGGAAGGTTGATGGCCGATCACGTCGCACCTCACCTTCGCGAACGTTCTCGCGTTTGGTTCTTCCCATCCAGAACTCTGCCGTTTGTTTGTGTTTGCACACAACATCGAACTCACGGCTGATCAGGCCACCATTTGCCTTAACACGCGACACAATGGAGGCTCCAGCGAAGCGCAATAGCATTGCGGACGACCAGCTGCTTGCCGCGCTCGGCAAGAAGCAGGAGCTCAAGAGGAATTTCTCACCTCTGTCCATGCTTGGTTTGGCGTTCGCCATTCTCAATTCTTGGACTGCGCTGTCGGCTTCCATGGGACTCGCCTTGCCGTCTGGCGGATCAACCAGCGTCCTTTGGGGTCTAGTAACTGCGGGTGTCTGCAACCTTTGTCTGTCTGCCTTGCTTGCCGAGTTCCTCTCTGCATACCCAACAGTACGTACTGAATCTTACATGCTGCTTTCGAGCGGTAGCTGACAGTCTCACAGGCTGGAGGCCAGTACCATTGGGTAGCAGTCATCAGCTGGAAATCATGGGTTCCAATCCTCAGCTGGATCACCGGTTGGATCAACGTCTTTGGATGGATGGCTCTCACAGCTACTGCCGGTCTTCTTGGTAGCCAGCTGATTGTCGGCATCATACCACTCTACATCCCGTCATACGTGGAGCAAAGATGGCACCAGTTCCTAGTCTACATTGGCTACAACTTGATTGCATTCGTGATCAACGCGTTTGGCAATTCGATCATCCCCTTGGTCAACAAGACCGCCATCACCTGGTCCATCAGTGGTTTCGTTATCATCTCGATAACTGTTCTCGCCACCGGCGCCCCAGACTTCAACTCTGCGAAGCTTGTTTTCACCGACTTCCGAAACGAGACGGGCTGGCCAGATGGAATCGCTTGGCTCCTTGGGCTTTTGCAAGGCGGACTTGGTTTGACTGGGTTCGATGCAACAGCACACATGATCGAAGAAATCCCCAACGCTGCCATTGAAGGGCCTAAGATCATGATCTACTGTGTCGGCATTGGCCTCACCACCGGTTTCATCTTCCTCATGTGCCTTCTTTTTGCGGCTGGCAGTTTGGAAAACGTCATCAGCTCTCCATACGGTCCGCTTGGTGCGATTTTCTTCAACGCCACAGGCAACAGAGCCGGGACTGTCTGTCTGACAATCTTCCCGCTTATCTGCCTGGTGTTTGCCGCCATTTCCATCATGACAACGTCCAGTCGCATGACCTACGCTTTTGCGCGTGACGGCGGATTGCCTTTTTCGAAGTACTTCTCGCGAGTGCATGCGAAACTCGACGTTCCGCTGGAGGCTCTCGCGCTCACGCTCCTGGTCGTTGTCATCTTCGGGTGCATCTTTCTTGGAAGTACAAGCGCCTTCAACGCCATCACCTCTGCGTCTGTCACCGCACTGGGTGTGAGCTATGCCATCCCAATCGCAATCAATTGCTTGCGATGCCGCCGGATGCTGCCTTCAACGCGGTACTTCAAGCTGCCAGAAGCTTTTGCATGGTTCGCCAACCTTCTTGGTATCGCCTATGTTATCATCACGACAGTCTTGTTTGTGTTCCCGCCAGAACTGCCAGTGACGGGCAGCAACATGAACTACTGTATCGTTGCATTTGCAATCGTGTTGCTCATCAGCGTTGTCCAGTGGTTCGTCGATGGGCGCAAGAACTTCCATGGTCCCAAGGTCGAGATCGAAGACCAGGTTCTCGTCGCTGCACCGACCAATGATGGTCCTCCACCTCCTGGCTCGGCTGTCACCGATGGCAGTGATCATGAGAAACCAAAGGGAAATGATCCCGCCCACACAGAAGGCGTGTAACGTCTTGTTCACAAAGGTACGTTGTCTCACCGCTGTTTCCTTCGCGTAACAGGATGAAATCCTTTTATCGTTATACCTCCCGACAAATAACCATGGCGGACTTATTTTCCAATTGTTCCTACTGAAAACTCTTACGCAAAATACATTCTTGTCTTTGACCTGCGATGATCAAGTGCACGTGCTAACATACATGCCCGTACTAGGTGCCTCTACCCCGCCGTTCGAACACGCTTTCTGTTATTGTCTTGTCAGAACGCTTGGATATGCAAAATCTTATGCAGAATCATTTATCAACATCATATCCAGCATTTTCTTTATCGCCCCTTGTGTATGCGAAGTATGGTTGATTTCAGCATCAGAACTTGCAAACAGCCTCTGTCTAAATGTGCTGCATGTATATCGAACAGATGAGTGTATTTGAAAGGCATTTCAAAAGTGAGCGAACAATTTCAATCATTTCTGCCGGCATGCATGAGGTGTTTCACGTCGTTATACTCATGATATTCACCCGTACACCAAAAACCGTGGCTCGGATTCACTACTTGGGGCTCTTATTGTCCTCCTGGACGGATGAGATTCCTTACGGCTTCCCCAAATACGTCCATCTCAACGCTTCGCTTTCCAGCCCCAGTCCTCTCACTTTGACAATTTGTTCGTCTCCGGGGACAACATCAATAGCACTGTCGTCCACGAGCACGCCCTGTCTCTCCTCAAAAACAAGACCTTTCGTCGGGCGATCTGCTTTAATTCTAATCTGGTGACCTTCCCGGACGACTTCAACGCCCCGGTCGGCAAAGTCAAGATACTTAAGAGGTTGCGGCCAGTCGGTATCTCTCGAGACGATTTCTCCATCCACCCAGATTCGCGCGGCAAGGACATGAGCTTCCTCTGTCGTGTTGTCAATGGTGCCCTTCAGAATCTCGGTTGTGCCGTTGGCGACGATCTTGACATCCTTCTTTACGACCGATGATTTAATCTCCTTGCCCGTGGCGATCGAGATGTATCTCAGCTCCACCGTCGCAGTGATCTCCGCTGTCTTGCTGCTCGCAACCCACAGCTCGTAGTCACTCGTCTTCGCCGGCCTCGCATGGACGACACTCCAGTCGTGATGCGCGCGCTTGACCGCAACAGCTATCGGTGCCAGCACCCGCCTCATGGCATAGTAAGCCGGCTTCTTGCGTTGGAAGTAATCAACAATCGACCAAGATGTCACCGGCCAGCAGTCATTCAGCTGCCACACCAGCGCACCTCCACAGAATCGCTTCTGGCCCCACTGCTGTCTCCAACCACGATATCCGAACATCAGCGCCTCAGCCTGACTGAGCTGCGTGAGGTGGATGAACTTTTCGAGATCCGTCTCGGTGCGGAAGTTCTCGACGAGGTAGGTGGCGATTCTGCGTTCGTGCCCGTCGGCTTTGTTGTGGAAGTCGATCATGTGGCTTTGCGGGTAGAGCTGCGAGGGGTCCGTGACGTAGTATTTGATCGTGTCGATGTGCGGGAAGGCTTCCATGCCGAACTCGCTGTTGAAGCGGCCGCCGAGCGTGTCGAAGATTTGGTACTTTTCTTGCGTCCCGTGCCAGACGTTCCACTGGTGCATGTCGCCGACGGTGGGGTTGGAGGAGACGAGACCGTCGCCCCAGGGTGAGCCTGGGTGGTATGGGACGTGTGGCGTGTGAAATGAGACGACGTCGGGGAGGAGCTTTTCGTAGATGTATCGCGCTGGGAAGTCGGTTTTGAGCCAGTTTGAGGGATCTTTGTCGTCGTAGTCGTAAGTGAGGTTGTATGATTCCTGGACTTGGTAGTCTTCATTGTTTCCGGCGTAGATGGTCAGACTGGGGTGGTGTCGCAGGCGCTTGGTTTGACAGACACATTCTGCTTCGATCGACTTGAGGATCTCTGGGTAGGCCGGGTAATTGCCACAACCGAACATGAAGTCTTGCCAGACCAAGACGCCAAGCTCATCGCAGATGTCGTAGAAGGCATCGTCTTCCCAGATGCCACCTCCCCAGACGCGGATCATCACTTGGTATCCGTCTACCATCATCTCCAGCCATTTTCGGTAGCGGTCTTCCGAGATCCTCGGGGTGAAGCTGTCCGCTGGAATCCAGTCCGATCCTCCACAGAAGACCTCAACGCCGTTAATGCGGAAGTAGAATGTCTTGCCGATGGAGTCTGGCTGTTGCACCAGCTCTGTCTTCCTGAAGCCCGTGCGCTTGGAAATGGAATGTAGCTCATGCTCGCCTTTCTTGAGTACTGCGGATACATCGTACAGCGGCTGTTGGCCGTATCCATGCGGGAACCAGAGCTTCGGATCGTTGATGTGAAATTCGAGCTGTGCTTCGTTCTTGTCGTCAATCTCAGCTGATCCCTTGAAGACCTCCTTGTCATCAAGTCTTGCATTGAACTCCACGATGTCGCCCAGAGATCCTTCAACGGTCGCAGTGATCCTGCCAGTGACTTTGCTCAGGCTAGGTTCCACTTCGTACTCGAGACGTAGGTCCTCAAGGCGAGCCTGGTAAGTCTCCAAGCGGACTTCCTTCCACGGTCCACAAGTGGTCAAGACTGGACCCCAATCCCATCCACTGGTGTCTGTTAGCAACAGTCAAGTTGGGTGGTCGTAACGCTTACAAGTGATACTGTGCCTTCCGCACTGCCAACCGAGCCATATCACCATTAAAGCCAACCCATTTGTGCTCCGGATGCGCATCTTTGATGTTTTGTGCTTCAGCCAGCGCGGGCTTGAAGTCGATCTCTACCACGCTGGTCTCTTCAGACTTCAGCAACTTCGTGACGTCCACACGGTGGTAGATGAACATGTTTTCGCTCTCAAGTATAGTCTTCCCGTTCAGCCGAACAGTAGCAAAAGTGTCGAGACCATCGAACGCTAAGATGTGTTTTATGCCGCTCGTACCTTGAGGCACCGCAGGAAGCTTTACCTTGTACGTCCATGGCTTCGTAGCCACCCATTCACAGTCCAGTTCATTGAATCCCAGAAAAGGATCCTTGATTCTGGTCTTCTATCAGCAAAGGCAGAACATATCACTGGATGTTTTTCACCGTACTTGTCATGATCTAGTAGATCCAAGTGTACATTTGTTGGAACGCGTGCGACAGATAGCCACTCGTCTGTGTCGGTCTGCTTGAACGACCAGCCGGAAGTCAGCTTTTTGGATTCGAATGGCTGCACCATCGTGGGCTTCTTTCTGGTCATCGTAAGAGTTCCAGGCCAGATGGCCTCGAGTGTTGACAATGTATAGACTGCCTAGACGGAGAAACAATGTGTTGCTCCGTTGCGCTCATGGAGATGATTGGTGGGTCATGGGTAAGCAACCAGCTGGCGAAGCGGGGTTGTTGTATTTACGCGGTTATGAGGCTGAAATCACAACATCGTCGTGAATATGATTGAGATCATTGTAATGATACAGGGTGCAATCAATGATTTTATGAATCCAAAGGGTATTGGTTCAGAGGCGACACAAGACTTATTCAGGCCTCCCAACGATATACAAATTACTGTTCACGTAATGTTCGGATGCGTCTCGAATGCTTAGGGTAAGGGTTGGGGTAAAAAGTGCGCGAAGGCGCCAAATGATCATAACTAATGATCTACACCTATTCAAGTCGCGACTACTGCATAAACGCAAAGATACTGTCATGGCTCGTTCAACAAGACCGACCTTGTCTGATAATGCTTTTGTCCGATAATTCCACGGTTTCATCGGCTGCTCAACTAAGTGTCCATCGCATGGTACGGTCAAAAAATCGCTCGTTGAATGTTGACATCCCTCTGACCTTGATGTCAGCATCTACCTATCGTTTCGACGTGAAGAGCGTGCTCAATACGAGAGTATCATGGCTGGGACGGCAATTCACCTGACCGCTACAAGTCACTTGGCACCCCTGAAGCTTGACCTCTCTGGTATCTTCTGAACGAAGTGCGAAGACAGACATGTCGAAAATAGTAGTCGAGTATTCGGTTGAGCTGACTACGAATTTCAAATGGGCGGTCTTCCCAATGGCGTCCCTGACTTTGGGGGCTTCGAAAGCTAAGACTATCGGCATGTCAGTGTTGATCAAGTCAGGCGGCCACCAAAGCATCCAAGCTACAACGAAGCATTCGCACCCCGGCCGATATACTGGATCTGGAACTGAGAGAGTAACAAGCCAATAGACAGCAACAGAGGCTGTGCAACTCGAAACGACGTTGCCCGGCGAGGCACGCCACTTCGCTGCATTTTTGGGTACGGATCTCACGGAACTCCACAAGCAGGACCTCCGTGTGAAGACGCAATGACATGTTGACCGCCTTGGTGGCCTGACGAAGAGACTATGGCCCCTTTTGATCGGACCAGAGTCGTGCTGAAACGTGCTATACTAGCCCACTTCCATTCTTGTCTTCTTCACTGATTCAAGATGATCCGTGCAGACGCGGCATCCTCCCGCCGCCCGCGAAACCTGACTCCCTCGACTCCACGCGGGATCTGCGCGAAGCGGGCGATCCCCCTCGACCTCACGCAAGCGAAAGAACATCTCACTCTAGTCAGTGGTATAGGGCATTGTGGTTCTCTTGCGGTTCTCCCAGCCGTCTGGGCGATCCACTGTGCTATCGTTTCACAGAACTGCTTCTTCACTGTACAGGCCGACCACTGAAGTCTAATACTGCACGCGAACGGTATAGAGCAGACCACGATTCATGACGGCAAGGCACTCCCAACAGTGGTCGTCTCACGTACCAACGTCTTCTGCTTCAATCCGGGCAACCGTCATCCAGGCCATCTGAGCACGGCTGAAATCTTCGGTGACGAGCCAGTGTTGCAGGTATTCCGGGCACTGATCAATGCTCTGCTCCATGCCTCTCGAGATGCGGATATATAACATGGGGAACTCCTCCCCCAAGGTCAGTCTTTTCTTCTCCATCCAGCATCACAATCTCTTTTCATCTCTTTGAATCATCTTCTTTCGCTCTTCGTGGCTAGTCCATTCGCTATCTCCTCGCTTAACTCCTAATCCAATCACTCCAATTTCCTAATCAACAAACAACAAAACAATCATACCAACCGACAAAATGGTCAACTACGCTTACACCGTCGCTGCGCTTGCCGCTCTCGCATCCGCCGCTCCCACCTACGAGGCTGCTGGCAGCCCCGCCCTTGAGCGCCGTACCTTTGGCCTCCTCGGTGGCAAGTTCGGCGGCCACAGCAAACTCGGCGGTGGCCTCGGTGGCAAGGTTGGCGGTCACGGCTCGGGCTCTGCTGGTCTCAGTGGCCACCTCGGTGGCAAGGCAGGTGGCAGCGCTAAAGGTGGTGCCTACGGTGGACTTGGAGGTTCTGGATCAGGCTCAGCTGGACTGGGCCTGAAGGGAAGTGCGAAGGGCGGCGCTCACGGAGGCGCAAAGGCCGGAGCCGCTCTGGGCGGTGTCGCTGGTCTGCTCGGTGGTCTTGGTCTGTCTGGCCACGCTGGCGGATCCGCTTCCGCTTCTGGCAGTCTCATCGCGGACTTGTTTGGCAAGTTGTCCGCCAAGGGACAGGCTTCTTTGGAGGGCGCGCTGTCTGGCGGTGCCAGCGGCGACCTTGGAGCATCTCTCAAGGGCGGCCATGTGGGCGACTTGATCGCAAGCCTTGGTGGTGAGCTTTCTGGAAAGGACAAGAGCGCCCTGGACGGTGTCGTGGACGCCTACGGCGCTGGAAACGGCGAGGTCGATGCCGGTGCCTCCGCTGGAGTCTCTGGTGAGGGCATCGCGTCCAGCCTCTCGGGTGTTGGCCTCAGCGTTGGTGCAGAGGGCAACGTGGGAGCTGCAGCTGGCATCATCCTGAACTTGTACGGCAAACTGAGCGCAAAGGGCCAAGCTTCACTTGAGGCGTCTCTCGATGGCGCTGCCTCTGGAGGTATCAAGATTGGCGTTCTGCTCGATGATCTCAAGGGCGAGGTGAGCGGCGACGACAAGCAGGCGGTCCAAGGCGCAATTGACGCTTGCGGCAAGGGCCAAACCGGCGTGGGCCTCGACTTCGAAATTGGAGGTTCCGCATCTGGTTCCGCATCTGGTTCCGCCGGTGGTTCTGCCAGCGGTTCTGCCTCTGGCTCTTCCTCTGGTTCTGCCGGCGGTTCTTCCTCTGGCTCTTCTGCTCCCTCCGATGATGACGACACCGAGAGCTCTCCCTCCTCGGGCTCTTCCTCTCCCTCTGATGACGACGACACCGAGAGCTCTCCTTCCTCGGGCTCTCCTTCGGGCTCTAAGGGCAGCAGCGGCTCCAGCCCTTCTCCTTACGGGAACGACAACGGCAGCGACGACAAGGACACCGAGAGCTCTCCATCCTCCGGCTCTCCCTCAGGCTCCGGCTCTTCTGAGGGCTCTGCCTCCGGCTCTGCTTCCGGCTCTTCTGAGGGTTCTGCCTCTGGCTCTGCCTCTGGCTCTGCATCTGGCTCTGCTGAGGGTTCTGCGTCGGGCTCAGGCTCTTCTGAGGGCTCTTCTGAGGGTTCTTCCTCCGGCTCTAAGGGCAGCAGCGGCTCCAGCCCTGCTCCTTACGAGGCCCCTGCTCCGTACGAGGGCGGCGACAACGACAGCGACAAGGACACTGAGAGCTCTCCCTCCGGCTCCGGCTCTCCCTCCTCTTACGGCGCGCCGGCCAGCTACGGTCGCCGTTTCCGCGCTTAAACGGGTCGATCTCTTCTCGCCAATAATAATTTGAGACGAGCGGCCTAAGGAAAATAGTGAACTTTCTCAACTAATCTGAGGAGCTTTTTGGATTAACGAGGAACATTTGATTACGGCATACTTTCATTTAATTTAGCCACATTGTACACGCCGCAGTAGGCGCAGTAGTACCAGTACGGGGAAAAAATGGGTGGAAAACATACTAGAAATTTCGTAAATCTGGATCATACAAAACTGCTTTTGCAAACTTCATTCACGCTCTCCGAAATTTTCAAACCTTTCATCTGAATATTGGGTCGATTCGGGAGTTGGCATCGCTTCTTCGAACGTCTTCATAATCAATGCAGCATACATTCAGCACTGATTCAGGATAGTTGTGCGTACTGATCAATTCGCTTTCATCGAAAGCCAACGCCTGTCCGTGGTCAGGTCGATTTCTTCCTTATCCAGTATCAATGGCAAGTACGTAAATAGTGAGTGAGATACTCCATCAATCAGTACAGGCTCTTCAGACCGATGATTCCCGATCTTCGCAGCCAGGTAAACTCTACGTACATGCACATTGAATCGACATCATTACGTGATTGGATTTCATCAACGATGGTTCTTGCTCTCTAGAGACACGCAGAATTTCCTTTTTCTGATGTTGGTGGTAGCTGCTTACTAGGTAACTAACGAAGACATCCCGATCATGGTCTGTGACGAGTGTTCTCATCCTTCCAAAAAATTTCAAGCAAACATTGAGAATAGAGCTGACGATACTAGCACTGCCTTGTCGTTTAGATGTCGAGAAATCAGATTGTTGTTTGCTCGCTCCTAGCTCACATAGTATTAGATTATCGCGATGCTGGATGATAGTCGTATCTGAAGTGTATGAGTTCGGATGTTGTTTGATCTCTCTTATAAAATTAGCGATATTAAGGTATGATTCGTGTTTCCCTCGAACTATATCGCTACGTTCGTTCAGAGCTGAGGATATTAGCACTGAATTATCGATTTAAATTTACAAACCGAACGTGAGGCTTTCTCTTCTAAGATTTATCTCATAATTTAGTTAGAGGCGAATGTAGTAGCGTAATCCAAGCATTATTGATTGCAGGTGGCATTAGTCAGATGTGGCAGTTCCGTTTCAAACCTACGCAAATATTATACGATTATCATCAACTTTGTGAATAGGACTCTTAATACATGAAATGGTTTTATCTCACAAGTAAGCCCTAATTTTGCGAGATCAAGGTTCACAATAACTGCATAAGATGCTTGAATAAACAAACTCCAAGAAGACAAAAAAGAACGTGCCAGCTCTTTAGTCCCAGAACAGCAATGCAATGTACATACCCCAAGTCTTGCAATCTCAGAGTAACGACATGTGGCATCCTGCTGTGGCAGAGGAGTCCGGAGGTCACACTGAGATTTATGCCTTCCACGACACCGATGCAAGGCATCAGCACAACATAATGAAGAAAGGGAAGAAATTGGTGCGATCTTGGTGTTAACTGGTACTTGTACGCCCACTGGGCGTATGCTATTTGACTCGGTAGTATGAACAACGTTCGGCTAAAACTAAAAGAAAGTATGCCTTGACCCAACCTATATCGACATCACTCTCCCCTCTCTCTCAATACATCCAATACACCGAAAGGCGTCAGAGACAACTAGGCGCGGAAGCGACGGGAGTAAGACGCCGGCGCCTCGGCGTCGCTCTCGGTGGTGGCCGGCGGGTTGCTGGTCTCATCCTCGCAGTCGTCACCGGCGGGTGTTGAAGAAGCGGGAGAAGCAGTCGAGGCAGTTTCATACGAGGGTGGCGAGTTTGAGCCGCTGGATTGGCCAGAAGAAGATCCCTCCGGTGATCCTGTCGCCGGAGAGCTCTCAGTGCCCTTATCACTGTCGCCATTGTCGCCGTTGTCACCCTCGTTTTCGTACGGGGCAGGGCTCGAGTCACCACTGTCCTGGGGCCCTGAAGATCCCTCGGACGGGCTTTCTGGCGAACTCTCAGTGCTTGAAGAGCCATTTCCGCTGACATTCCCATCCGCAGATGCTCCTCCCTCGACACCACCCTGTGAATCCGAAGTGGTTGATCCAGATCCGCTCGCCTGCGAGCCATCTTTCTCGGCCGAGTCGTCGTCGTCGTTATCGTCACTGTTGCCCTTAGAAGATGTGGGCGTGTCGTCTCCGTTCTCGTACGGGGACGAGCTCTCTCCAGAAGACGGAGATGACGGCGTTGACGGAGATGACTCAGTATCATCGGAAGGCGAGCTGGATTCATCATTCGATGAGTCTCCAGAGCCGCTCGAGCTGGGACCACTCGAGTTAGAGTCAGTCGAGCCAGTCGAGCTGGAAGAGCCCGACGAGTCTGACGAACCCGCGGCGCCGCTGCCTCCAAGACCGAATCCAAGGTCAGCAGAGCCGTTGGCGCCGCTCTCCAAGAAACCTTTCAGGGCCTTCTTGTCGGATTCAGACAGCTTGCCCTCGAGACCAGCGAAAAGATCGCCAGATCCCGAGATTGAGATTGAGCCCTCAGCGACACCCTGTAGAAAGGCGCCGAGCGAGACCTTTCCTTCAGCACTTAACTTGCCAGCAAGTTTGCTGATCAGGCTAACGACGCCCTTCGCATCGCCCTGGACGTCCAGGTCCACGTCTCCGCCAGCCTGCAGCTGGGCACCAATCTTGCCACAAATGCCGGCGAGGCCTTCGACGTCCGCACCACCACTGATTGATCCAGCGAGGCCACCGATAATCTTGCCAAATCCGCCTGCGGATGCCGAAATACCAGCCGATCCACTGCCCCCGGCGCCCCCAAGCAAACCCCCGAGCAGACCACCTTTTGCTCCAGCTGATCCATGCAAACCGCCGCTCAGACCACCCGAGCCATGGCCGCTAAGGAGGCCAAAAGTA
Source organism: Cladosporium sp. IMV 00045 (assembly GCA_001931905.2). Taxonomy (NCBI): domain Eukaryota; kingdom Fungi; phylum Ascomycota; class Dothideomycetes; order Cladosporiales; family Cladosporiaceae; genus Cladosporium; species Cladosporium sp. IMV 00045. Next base: position 208,958 of record MSJI02000885.1, on the reverse strand, counting down.
CGGCGTTCGAGGGATGAGCTGCCAGCAGCTGCTTCATAGACCGGGGCGGCGGACGCGAGAGCGAGGAGGGCCGTAATAGCGTAAGCGTACTTGACCATGTTGGAGGCTGAAGATGCTTATTGGTTGGGTTGGCGAAGAAATCGATTGATAGGAAGGGTTAGAGAAAACGAAAGACGCAATGAGAGAAGCGAGAAAAGATAGTTTGGTGGATAAGAAGAAGATGATGCTGGATGGAGAAAGAAAAGAACATGGCTTGTGGAAAATCCTCCATCTTATATACCCATCTGTCGGCACTGTCTAGCAGATCTGCAACACTGGCTCGTTTGATAGCTGGCAAGCACAGCCATGCTTGGAGAAATCCAGGTGGTGCTGACGTGCTTGCGAGCAGAAGACGGTAGAACATGAGACGATAGTTGTTGGGGATGACCTCGCCCTCATGAATCGTGACTTCCTCAATGCCATTTTGGTACAACATTTGACTCTGTTTGTCGGTCGGCACAGTAAGGGACGCCGTGGCCTTGATACAATAGCATGAAGATTCGCCAAACGTCCTGGGAGCCAGCATGCCACATTCAAAAGCACGGAGATATACTTACTGTGTGTTCGTGAAGTCGCTAATGATCAGCCGGCTCTGCAGATCTTGCTCCTTGCACGGATCCTCTGCACAATCGATGTCTGGGGACCGATTTGGCAACTGGGGCTAGTGGTAGTATGTTTCAGCAGGACGCTGCTTTGACTCAAAGGGGGAAAAAATTGTCATTGGTCAGGTCACCACAGTGTCGCTTGCCAAAGAGTCATGCCGATTTTTATGGAACGTATCGCATAGGAATATGTTGCGTGGTAAATTGATTGCAGAAAATGGAAAATGAAAAATGGAAAATGGAAAAAGGAAATAGAGAAATGGCAAATGGAAAATGAGAAATGAAAGATGGGAGAAAATGAGATTTTTTAAAAAAAAGTGCCAGAGCGGTTGTACTTCGTTGGCCAAATTTGTTCCGATTTGACTGTCCACATGTCGCGAATCCGGTGGTTTACCACACATGTTTGTCACTCTGTACTGTTGAGCTAAATGTAGCTTATACATATACAGCTATACCGATTTCATCATTTGCCTTTTCTGACTTCGATGATAACCGGGTAATAAGAGACTGGGACATCTCCATCATGGTTGATACGATATTCTCACTCTTCCAAACGTGTTTAATAATGCGAACATTAAGCATACTGCTCCTAGTTTACATAATGTTATATTATTGCTATGTGTGACTTCTGTAAGAGTAATATTGATTGATCTTCACTATAAAATTAGTTAAAACCAGAACATGATTCGTGTTTCCCTCGACCTACGTCGCTGCGTTACTTGAGAGCTGAATATGTTAGCACGAGATGATCAATTTAGCTCTACGAAACATCTGAATGGGACGTAAGCTTCTCTTTAATGATGCATCTCATGGTTCAGTTCGAAGCGATTGTAGTAGCGTAGCCAAAACATTATGAATGCAGGTAGTGTTCGTGAAGAAAATCAACTTGGAAGTCCTGTTCCAAAACTTCGTGAATCTTGTATAATCATCATCACCTCTGTCAACAAGAAAACTGCGAGGATCGAGAGTCGTCCTTACATTACGTCCTGGTATGATCTCACAAGCATGCCCTAAGTATATGAGATCAAGGTTCAACGTAACTGCACGAGTTGCTTGAATTGATTCGATGAGAATCGCTTGAGCTTTAGTTCTTCCTTGGGTTGCACGTTTTCCGCCTCGTTAATGGTGATAATTTGAGCAATGCACGACCTCAGAGATCCTTGCAAACGATGGCGACACCATAGAGCATTATGATCTTGTCTAAGAGAGTTGTCTACGAAAGCCAAGTTCTTCCCCGCGGTGCGGGGTGCAAGATCATTGCAGATCCAGCGACAAATGGAGCCCACAAAAACACCAGAGCTATACCCTTCTCTTTTCTATACCACTTACCGACACTTGCACCCAAAACAGAAAACTCCAACCTCACACCAACACCAACACCAACCAAGATGTCTGCCATCCCTACTTCCACCTCCGTCAGCGAGTCGGCCGTCATTCGTGCCCCTCTCTCCCACGTCTGGCACCTCATCAAGATCCAGGACTTCAGCAAGTTCTGGTCCGCCCTCAGCTCTTCCGAGTTCGTCAAAGGCGCTAGCGAGGAGACCGATATTGTCAGGTGGACCTTCAAGGACGGCACCGTCCTCGAGGTCAAGCAGGAGGAGCACTCCGTATGTCCTCACCAGCTTCAAACTGTTTAAAATCTCAATGCTAACCGGATTTTCGCAACAGACCATCAACCACTACATCACCTACTCCGTCATCACCTCCCAGCCCGCCCTGACCTACACCTCCGTCGTCAGCACCATCCGCGCCTACGCCGTCACCAGCGGTGACCTCGAGGGCTCTACCTTCGTTGAGTACACCGGCAACTTCTCCAGCGACGCCGACGCCGGTAAGTCATAAAGCTTTGAAAAATACACACGATTGCCACGATATACTGACCACATGTGTCCTGCAGGTGTCATCCAGGACGCCAAGTTCAAGCGCCGTGAGGCCCTCGCCGACCTCGCCAAGGCCGCCTCCAAGCAGTAGATTCCTCACCGAATCCTTGGTCAAACGCTTTTGCCTCGAGAGACTGTCCACGGTTATATTGAAACGAAACGCATAATGTGTGGGTAGAGAGCAGGAGCAACAATAAGAGAATGAAAAGATCAAAAACACATGAGCACACATGTAGGATACCCCAATGTGTTTTGTGTCTACACATCCAGCGAAGGGACTTCTCACGATCATATCCAAAAATCCATTTATGACAGCCCACTGGACACTGTAGGATCTGGATAAAGTTGGGCCATGCGTGAGGTCTGACGAATTAATCAGCAAGGTTGATGTTTATATTACAATCAGGGAGACAATCTCCACTGAGCAAGAGTACAAGATTTCTCACAAAGCAGCATCAACAATCATAGCCCCAACCCTGCTCATTGGGATTGCCACCGGAAGTGACAGCATTCCAGATACTGACGCCATCTCGAATGAAGTTTACCGCAGAGTCGACATTCGAATTCCTCCTAGTAGGTGTCTTCGGTCTCGACTGCTGAATTTCTTCAGGAGGAGCCGCTTCACCACAAGTAGAATAGCCTTGAAACTTATTCACGACCAGCTCACGAATATGGCTCCTGTTGCTTTCGAACCACTTCGCCTCACTGACAGTGGCATATTGCTTGCGTCTGGTTTCACCCTCTCCCAGCTCTCGTGAGAAATACCAATTCACGGTATACACATCCCACCACTTGGTTGTGAAGATGAGGATCGGCCAGATGATGATCCAGAGGAACGTGAGGTAGAAGATCCAGCGTACCCAGCTCGTGCGCCATTGGTTGATGATATGGGGCCAGTAGATGTCGACCGACTGCTCATCCACTCGGAATCTGATGTCGACATGCCCGCGGTATTGTGTGGAGCGTATGAGGCTTTCGAGGCTGCTTTTCAGCGGGCCAAAGTCCAAGCCGTGGACTTTACGCTTGATGCGGAAGACCTTGAGTTTGGACGGTGACGCGCAATAGTCCTCACACCAGTCCTGGAGCGTGCGTTGAGGCTCGTCTGTGAGTTGAATGCCAGGTTTGTAGCCGGGAGCTTTGGTCTTTCGCCAACCGCCACGGTAAGTCGATTCGCTGTCTTTGGCGACTTGGTCTTCCCACAGGTCTGCATCGAAGGCCTTGCTGAGATACTGGTCGAGTTGCATGTGGATTCTGAAGTCAGTCACCCTCTCTTGCTCCTTTTTGTCCTTGCGGCGGACGGTTTCGTTGTGCCAGCCATGGATCTGAATGAGTGGACGTGGTGGAGCCACGCGGAGGCAGTCCATGATATATCCATAGAGGACTTCCGGATCGGTCAAGTTCTCTTCCATGCGGATGGTTGTCTCGCTTGCACCGCCTGGGTTGTTTGCCGAAAACCTCTGGGCATTGAAGACTCCTTGGTTGCTCGGAATGACATTGTATGGCTCGACTGGCACCTGGCGAGGAGTTGTTGCAGCATTTGCAGGCGTCACTGTTGAAGAGCTCGCCGCTGCCTCGCTGTCATTGTAGGAAGGCAGGCCATCATTGGGATCAGTATATTCATAGTCATCCGGTGTGGTATGCATGGATAATGCATCCTGGTCGCCCTTTGATGGTTTGCCCATGATGATGTCTGTTTCGCTGAAGGTCTTCTACAGCTCAACCCCAAAATGTTCAAAGCAGCTTGACGTCGTTTATATTACGGCAATAAGAAGAGGCAACGCGAGAGAGAAATAGAACAGAAAGTCCGTAAGGTGGTGTCCGAATGATTGGAGAATGAAGGTATGGCACTTGGTACGGAGGTGTCGATCCTATATTTAGCGAAGGATTCAGGCGGCAGAGCGCTAGATCCACGCGTTCTAGAGTGTGACGGCGAAAGCCGCTTGCCACCTGCTAAAGGAGACGTCAATTTCTCTTCTACAACATTGGATATACGGTTAAAATTCTGACTTGATTCAATTCTAGATCTAACCCCAATCGCTGTGTCGCACGTAGTGCTTGCCGCCAAGGACATAGCAGCCACCTCCCACCAACCCTTTGGCCATGTAACACAAGCCTTCCGTCTCAACGCCAACCCATCCAGGCTGATCCCATGTCGTGCCGACAATATTGAAATGCGGAAAAACAACGCCTTCCCTCACGAGACTTGACCGAATATACAAGATTGTTCCGCCCACACTGTCGAGTGGCACGATGTCCGAGTCGGTTGTGCCCATGATCGCTTGGGGAACCATGACTCTCGTCTCTACTAGCCTCTGGACAGAAGCATCTCTATCTCCATCTTCAACCACGCCGCGCGCGGTCGCATCTCCGGTCCTCCAAGCGTTCTTGTCGTAGTTGTCCATCTGGTTTTGATGGCACCGGGCGGTGATGATGCCTGCGTCTTCGGTGGCTTCGGAATGCTCGATCATCGTCTGGACGATTCCCTCTGACAAAAACACAACATCTGCATCAAGCCAAAGAACGTGCTTCTCGTCTCCCAGCGCCCGTAGCATGAGCTGATTCCGCATCTGGGCAAGCGCTGAGCGGCGTTGCAATTGCGCCTCAGGACTGTGTCGGTGCTCGTAGCTGTATCCAGGTGGTTTGACTTCTGCGTGGTGATAGATGTCAACCCTGGCAAAAGGCAGGACGTTTGTTGCAGCTTTGATCTTGTGGTACTCTTCCAGAGAAGCTGTCATCATTGCCAGTGAGACATGTTTCATGTCCAGCTGCGTGGATATCAAGACATCCATGAAATCATTTGCCGTCCGCGGTGTTTCCCGAAAGTCGCTACTCCAGGACGCCGCATTTTCGTTCAGCGCCAAAACTAAGATTGATGACATGGTACTGTTAGAGCGACGGCCGTAATGCAGAGTGCCGTCTTGCAAGGTCGTTTCGAAAACCCCAATATCCGATTCATCCGGTCTCGCCCACGCGTATCTTCTGTGAGTCCCAAATCCCAAACATGATGAAACGGTACGACAGGACCATGAAGATTGCCGAAGCTCAAAGACCCGTGAGAAAACCCATATGAAAATAATGCAAAGGAACAAAGACACTCCGCGACTGTATAGTCGATTATGCCATATTGAGCTGAACATAAGAAATTCTTTGATGTGGGTGACTTGGTGGAAGGGGAAAGACTAGGACGAACAGAATGAAAATAACATGGTCAATGACTTGCACACAATGAGGAGACACATCGCTGTTTTAATAGTCAAGTATATTTAGTTAGTCCAAGAGCAAAGGGGCAAATCATGCCAAGCATACCAAGTGCCTGGCCCGTGGCGCTCGGCTTCGCCTCAAGTGGGCTACCTCTCAGAACGCCTGTAAACATGTCAATTTCGTTACATTCCTGAATCCATGTCAGCGAGCTCCTGAACAAAAAGCCTATATAGCCGACGAAGTCTCATCGAAATTCCTCTTGGACGTCTGCGAAATGGTAGCTTCTCGACCAAAAGTCACTGCCATTTGTCGATGGCCACGCTAAGGTGCCGCGGCTATCCGATGAGGTCCTTGCGGCAAATTGGTTTGTACATTGCGAAAGTACGAGCTCGAACATGGCGTTTGAAAGCATACCAGAGACGCATGCAACTCGTCAGCAGGTTTTTTGATTTTGCTAACTGCCCAGCCCTGTCTTGCGTTATACATGGGCTTGGCTGGTTGAGACGAGACACCACTCGACAGAATCGCGACACCGCCAATGAGGGCTGTGGAGCAACCCAAGATGGACCAGAAATCTTTGGTCTTGGAGCTCTGTATTGAGTTTTGTGGAAGTATCGAATCTTTAGACATAGACAAAGCCAAAAGTATGGTGCCAGTCAACTGCCCGTTCGTTCGCCTCGTGCCAGGTGAGATTGCTTGACAACGAATGATGTCCCCTGAATCTGATTACTCTATCCAGACAAAGGGTGTCGCCCAAATTGACTTCTCTCTCCAAGGAGAACGCCTCTTTGCTGAACTAATGTAGCGTATTGAAGAAGCTGCTCATTGTATGAGGTCCTGTCAATTCCACCTTCGAGCCACTCTGCCATACGCAACGCATCAAAGGCTGCCTGGCTAGTTGAAGCAGCTGTATGTGGGCGAAATCCCGCCAATGCATCGCCAACGAGCAGCACTTTGCCATCGGCGAAGCTGTTTCTCGGAGATAAGACATCCGTAATGGCCTGTATAAAAGGCTGTTCCGTTTTGTGGACAGCCTCTGCAAACTGAGGAGGTAACCTCTCAGAGGCATATCGTTTTTGCCTTTCCCAGACACTGGGATTCATGGTTCCCACCGGAAGAGTAATGGCATGTCGTTTGCCGTGGATGTCCGTCATGAGGTCGTCCAGCTCCCGGCTTCCATCGGGGTAGTTGCAATACCATACCCAATTGAACAGGCGTTTCCCTGGCTCGAGGGCACCGTCCTCACCTGGTATCAGATAGCCGAGAGCTTGTATGCCGTCCGAATGGTAAAAGGGGAATTTCTCGACAAACACCTCCCTCGCTTGCGATGAGAGAGCCTTTTCTGGGACAGTACCTCGCCAAGCCACGTAGCCGACATACTTCCTTTGGACTTGCGGCATGAGAAGTCGGCGAATAGCTGAAGAAGCACCATCTGCCGCGACAATGAGCTCTGCGTCGTCAGTCTGCTCACCAAGGTCTTGGTGCGTCCAGGTAAGTCTCATTTTGTCCCCGACTGACTCCACCGCAGTGACAGAGCAGCCATGTTCATAAACTGCCTTGGTCCTATCGTCCTCATCAAGCCCGTCCACGTAGTTGCTTCGAAAGCCGTCAACACGCCACCTTAGCAGGTGGTACAGTAGATCCCAGCTGGTCATCCGTTGTTGGCTTTCTTCCACGCTGCCTGTTATGACTTCGCCAGCCTTGTTCAGGTAGTGGCGCAGCTTACTTGTGACTGCGATTTCCCGCCCAGGTTTGACGACTTTGTCGAAGAATTCCTGAGTCTCACTCCCTGCTACCACTCCGGCGCCTTGGTTGTGTAGCAATGAAGTTGGCGATCGCTCCAATATGCGGACTTTGGGCGGTGTGGGCAGCGACAACAGTACTAGAGCATGCATCAGACCTGCGAGCGAGCCGCCGACAATAATGACTGATTTGGGCATGATGTTCTCCATCGTGAGGTTTGCCATGGCGCCGTTTTGAGCTGAGCCGAATGGGTTTGATGAGACCCCAGTGTACAGGCTTTCAAGTCGATGATGATGATTGCTCAGCTTACGAGACCAATCGAGGCAGAGCAGATACTCCTATATCATGTGACCAGAGGCAAATGAAGATGGGAGGTCAACATCAATGATGTTCAAAGCAGCGGAGACGTCATCACGTATCACCCGATGAACACGAAGGCGTGTTTGCGCTCTTGGAGTATGTCCAACGAGATCATTCGAGGCAGCAAGACCACGATCACATGCCTCAATGAAAGAAAATTAAGACCTTCAAAAGGCTCATTATGCCAGCGAAAGACACGAGAATTGTAGATGTTCTTTTTTTTTTTTTTTTGTGATGATGCTCGGTTACATGTTCTAATCCTTGCTTTCTCGAGAGCCAGCGAAGAAGCCGGTTGCCCCGACCACCGCTGATGTTTACAATTGGGCTTCACCGCACCGGGGATCTCCAACCTCGAGTCCACCAACTATCCATCGTTGGACAGGGAAGTCCTTGTGGAACATACGGATTCCCCATACTACTACTGTCAATCAACCTCTACGAAAAGAAAAATCGAAACTCAATATTCAGCACTGCCCGCCGTTCTGGTCCCCACATTCCACGGCCAGCCACATGGCTCGTTTGTCTAAGACATCGCCATTCCAGATACACAACGACGACAAAGACGACCGGACGCCTGATTCATTGGCTCGTGCGACGAATGAGAATGTAGTAGAGGAGGAGGAAGACCTCACCCGGCCTTTCCTTTGGCCGGCCAATCGAAGAGATGATGGATTTGTGACCGAGAGCGATGACGAGAAGAAGGGCGTCCAGTATGACGGAGCGCAAGAAGGCGACGATGAAAAGAACTATACAAGAACCTCCATATCCTCCATGCCGGAGTCCAACTATCCGACCGATCATGAGCGCACTCCCGCGTATAAGCCGTACACACCCACGTATTCGCGTCCGTCGGTTCGTCGACTTCAAATGAGCTCTCCATTGCGGAAAGGAAAGGTTGGAACACCGCACTCAGAGCCTAGAGGAAGTCCTAGAGCAAGGAGAAAGGGCGTTGACTATGACGACGAGCGAGAATCAAAGCCGCTTCCACTGGTCTTGCTGCACATTACAGCTCTGCCGCTGAACGTTCCTTGGAGCCCCCAGCTGATGCGCGAGACTCTACCACAGCACATCTTTGACAATATGCAGCTCCTGAAATCGAAGCTGTCGGACACCGTACTGAAACGTGGTATCCTCATTCCACATCCTGGCGACGATTATGAACTTCTCGAGGAAAAGTTGTTGGAAGCGCTCGAGCTGCAGGAACCACGTATTAGCAAGTGTGGGCACTTTCGGGCGAGAGACTCTACCAGCTCGACCATCACCACTGGAAGTGACAGTGCTGATTCTGGAATGGGCTCCAGTGTTGATGGGTTGGACGAGGATCACTGCACTACGTGCCATCACCACCTCCGAGCTGCCGGAACCGGAAAGCAAAAATGGTCTATCAAGGTCTTTGCCGCCAATGGCTTGATGCGTGCTAGCGCTTGGTCAGCAGCGTGGAGTGAGATGGAAAGGGTGGATGTGGAGATCATGCCGTGGATGAAAGACGACCTCAGGATCAGGCTGGATGAGAAGGAGGCAGACAAATTTGCACTCCAGCGGATTGACCACGAGGCTGACGAACGCAGAGTCAATGCGCTTGTGGAAGAGCGTCTGCGGGTGCTTGAGCATGATGCCGAGAGAGCGAGAGAGGCTGAGATGGCTCGCGAAATCGAGCAAATCGTTATGAACGAGCAACGCCAGCACTCAAATGCTGCGCATGACTTTGCAATGGCTTACATTGAGCCTGCGGAAGCGGCAGAGGACCCATCCTCCATGGATTCAGCTTCGACCGAGTTGCCTGACATTTACAGGCGCAAGGATATTCCCTTGTCGATTCTTCTTCGGAACTACATCTTTCTGCTGATCAGAAAGCGATGGAACACGTTCCTGCTCATACTGGTTGCCACGATCGGTGTCCTGATGTCGCTCCTCGGACCAGTCGCCATCACTGGCGAGGGCGGTCTCTGGACGCTTGATAGCCCAATCACTGCTTGGACTCAATCGATCCAGGACGCCGTTGCAGTTCCTAAGCTTGGTCTGCCTGAGCCTCAAGTATCAGTTGTGAGCCAATCGAGTGTTGGTAATGAGGTTAGCTCTGGAAACCAAAATGTCGTTGATGATGCCTCGGCTCTTCAGGACCGGGAGACCATGAATGGGACTGAGTCTGCTGTTGTGCCTGATGATGAAGAGACTAACGTCGATAACGCGAATGTGGTCGATGATGTCTTGGGCTTTCAAGACTCGGAGAACGTCTACGTGCGTGACTCGCCGGTTGTGGCTGATGATGATGTTGAAGACGAAACTCAACTTCTGCGCCACGATGAGGATGCGAAAGCCCCTCAATGCCCTGCGGGAACTGATCATCTCGCGTTCTTTGAGGATTTCGAGCCAGTCTGTACGATGGCTGCAGAGCCAGAGATGCTGGACATCGAAGGTCAGGGCAAATGTCTGCGAATTCCTGTGCTTTCAGAGAGCAAATTGCAGTGTATGGTCGACGAAGAAGTCGTAACGACGATGGGTGACATGTACTAGTGGTATGCGGCCATAGCAGCATGCCGCGAACGACTGGGTCATAAAGAGATTGCGATTATGGATTTTTTGGGGCGTTTGAGCGAGCATTGGGACGTGCATGATAATGAGATACAAACCAAAGAATGCAGTACATGATTTCCACCAGATTGACAGCGATCCCCATAACAACTGTGTCAGATAGTCCTGTATATCTCAACAGCGGTGTTGACCTCACTTCATGCTCAGATGGAGAAGGAAAGCGCGCGAACGGGAACTAGCGGAAGCATCCGTATGACCCGCTTCTCGCTCGCGGTTGCCGCCCGCACACACGCCAAGGCCCTGCAAAATCCGAGAAGAGAAGCGCCCTTCGAACTTCGCAACTTCGAGGCCAAGCGGACTGCACAGCGACCCTTCGACAAACGATTACGGCACCGCCACCACCGCAAAGATGTCGCTCGTCTCCGGTGAGAAGTCGAACTTCCAGTTCATCCTGCGTCTCCTCAACACCAACGTACGTCTGACCCTGCTGGACCGAAACCGCGCGAGAGGAGGAACGAGAATTCGATATGGAATGGGGGTGGATTGAAGATGAGAATATGGATTGGGAGGATGTGCACAGCAGCGAGGGACAGTATGCTAACGCATACACCACAGGTTGATGGCAAGCAGAAGGTCATGTTCGCCCTGACCCAGATCAAGGGTGTCGGTCGCCGTTACTCCAACTTGGTCTGCAAGAAGGCCGATGTTGACCTCAACAAGCGGTACGGGACATCACGAGACCATCGCGCGACATCGCACAAGTACTAACGTTCACCTGCAGCGCCGGCGAGCTTACCTCCGAAGAGCTTGAGCGCATTGTCACCATCGTCCAGAACCCGACTCAGTACAAGATCCCCACCTGGTTCCTCAACAGGCAGCGCGACATCGTCGACGGCAAGGACCAGCACACCCTCGCCAACGGTGTTGACTCCAAGCTCCGTGAGGACCTCGAGCGCCTGAAGAAGATCCGCGCCCACCGTGGTCTCCGTCACTACTGGGGCCTCCGTGTCCGTGGCCAGCACAGCAAGACCACCGGTCGCCGGGGCAGGACCGTTGGTGTCAGCAAGAAGAAGGGTTGATGGTATGCGAGATGGGTCATGGCGAGAAAGGGCGTGGTGTCTCTGGGCTATGCTTTGTTCTGTGGCAAGCTCGGGACTTTTGCGTGGAGTTACTGCGGGATGCGTACTGCGGAGCTTTAACACACGTCAATTGAGACAAATGTGAAATTCGACAAAGCCTTTTCCTTCCATCGAATTGGTATGATGATGTGCGCTCCCAATGTCTCATGATGCCACGCAAAAACAATGCTTTTGAAGCTCCCGCCAACCAGCCTTGAGTTACATACAGGAGCTGGTAAAAACAGAACAATTAAAGTCTGATTAGCACGACGAACACCAAGCTTGATCTACCAAAGGTAAGAGCGCATTTTCCAAAGAGCGCTCGGTTTGTCTCAACTTTCTCAATTACTCTACTTGATATCATCTGCCATGCACTGCTTCGTACAATATGACCACCACAAGTACTCGTCAGCATTAGTCCCACGAACCTCTAGTCTCCTAGCATACCCTCCGAGCCAAACCTTCACCACACTCTCGAACGGCTCTTCATATCTGGAACCTGGATCTGCATTGAAAGCACATACTCGGAACACAACGATCGCCTTGAATACTCTCGCCGACACGCGCATGCCGAAGTAGAAGACTCAAGGGTCATGGATGTGTTTAGTCCATGAGATACGAGTCGACTTCCAGAAACTCGTTTTTACTGCCTTATTACTTGCAAAGTAGAATGGTCCAGCAACTGACCTATGACAACGCGCCCACGGCAAACGCTCACATGTTCTTAGCAAACCTCTCACATACCACTCCACAAGTGGGCAAACAAGCTGCCATGATACCTTCACATCAAACCTACCTTACATACATGTAATTGCACTCAAAACACGCCGTGCATGTGACCGTACATGAACCCACCCCGAGAACAAAATGTCCAGCTCTGTACCGACCAGACAGATAGACCCATTTCATACCACCTCAAGATGACTATGTGGATAATGTTAATGAACACACCACCTCACCTCACGCTCATCCGCCGCCCCAAAGAATCCTCCCCCAATAATAATTCCAGAACTTCGCGCGTCCCTCCAAGCGCGCTCCCACCGTTTAATAACCCAAGGTAAGAACAAAAGAGCACCATGAAACCCACTAGCAACAACCCATTCCACAGAGCTTTCAGTCCGCTGCGCAGACCCAGCCGAATCGCCCATCTCAAACCATCAAACTTACATGTCCTGTTCGAACTTGAAGAAAAACGACGAGTCTCTCGATCGCAAGTGAAGAAAACACACAAGGAAAGAAAGAGGGGACTGTACCTTGGTGCTTGCGTCAAAGAACATCTGTGATTTGTTTTTTTCTTTCGCGATGACACCCAATCACAAGCATCAAGCATCGATGATTCCGCTACCTGGCTACATGTACCTAATTGCGTGAAACGGATATGACAGGAAGGTTAAGAAAAAATAGAAATAAGAACAGGAGCTCAACATAAAAGCCAGCGAAGGGGTATATAAAGCAAGAAAACGAACAACCTGCACCGAAGAAAAAGCAAAACAAAACCAAAGAGAAGCGAAACTCTCTTCTGTCCGCCCATCAGCGAGGATCTCCCCACCTCCTCGACACTATCCTCCCTTAAAGTTGTCTACTCCCTCCACCCGGCGATAGAACCGCCATTCCCGCCAGCGGTCTCATTAACCGCTCTGAAACCGCCGAGGGAGGGACGGTGGTCTTCCGATACGGGAGCGGATGGCGCAGCAGTGGGTTGCTGGCCGGTGTGGTTGGTATCGCCGGGAGAAGTATCACCCGTAACGGGTTGCGCGGCGGCTGAAACTTGCTGCTGCTGCTGCGGCTCAGAGGCAGCGTCAGCATTGGGTGTGTCGATTTTCTGCTGTGGAGAAACTGTCTTAGGCGAAGCGTCTTCTTGAGCTTCACCCTCGCCATTCGTGGTAGGAGGATCAGGCAGCTGAGCTTGGTCCTGGTCGGTAGAAGATGCCTTGATGCCTTCCTCCCAGCCCATGCGAGACAATTCCCTCGCATTTCGAAGGCCTTCCTCTTGCTCTTCCAGCGCCTCGAGGTCTTCAAGCGGGTTGCTGTCGTCGTCCTCGCTCTCGTCGTGGCCGTTCGCATAGCTGTACCCGTCGCCATCGTACGAGCCGTCCATGCCCGCGTCGAGGTTGCTGATCTCCTCGCGCGACACGTCGCGCCAGTGGCAGCGGGCGTGCTTGCGCGTGCAGCCGGAGCAGCTTGTGAGGTTCTTCACGCAGTCCATGCGTAGCCTCCTGCATCTGTCGCAGGGTGGCAAGACGCGGTGGCCACGTGGGAGAGAATCCATGTGGGCCTGGCATAAGGGTCGAAAAGGTTGGCTGGACTCCAAAGCTGGCGGTAGTGGTCGAGAGAAGTTGTGCTTGATGGGGTTGTAGGATGGTGGGTTGCTCGGGTTTGCTGTGTTGCTCGACGATGGCCGGTTGACAGGAGGTGCAACGGTTGAAGCAGGTCTTGTGAAATCATTATAGTGAGGTGTGTCGTTTGCAAGGATATGATTTGGCACAGGAGATAGAGAGGATGCCGTAGAGCCCGTGATGTCATGGTGCTCTGAATGCATGGCATTGCCCGACTCAACAGGGCGACCAGACGGGGCGAATGGGTCTTGGAAAGCAGTTGTAGATTGCCGCGATTGCAGTCTCGCCTGAGCCTGATTCTGCGGCAAACCCTCAAAGTGTCGCAGCAGATCGTTCTTGACAGCAGCCGAAGAGCCTAGGCTTGGTTCTACAGACTCGCCATTGGGTCTACCATTGACGTTGACAGCAGTGAAAGCCGTTCCAGACGCATTCGGCGGCGCAGTGGTGGTCTGCAGGGCGTTGGCCTTTGCCGGTGTGCCGCTCCCACCTTCCGCCCTTCTCTCCAAAATGGCGGTTCGCCTTCCCTTCAGACGATGTCCCAGCTGCCTTGTCCTCGCAGCGACCATATCGGCAGCATTTGTGAGTTCCTTGAGCTTTGCCTCGAGAACATCGCAGGTGCCAACTTCTTTCTCTTCATCCTCCCAGATTGGCAAGGGTGGAATAAGCTCCTGGCATCGACCGCTGTTGATGAAGAGGAAGTCCTCTTCGCTGATCTGCACGCGCAACTGTTTTTGCGGATAGTAGAATTGACAAACACGTCGTCCTTCGGAGAATGTGCTGAGAGTGAATTGAGCGGGATGCGAGCGGGCGAATTCGATGACTTCCAGCCATGTGATGTGGTGGGTGGTGTCTTCAGGGTTGCTGGCTCCACCTTTATGGTGAGATGCTACGATTTTTGGCGGCGCATCAAAGCAGCGCTCAAAGCGCTTGATCAGGATAGGACCAAGAGGCCTTGCGCCGAGATTGGATGCCAGCGACTCATGGCGATCGAGAATGCTTGTGTAGGAAGACAGCAGCGAGAGCAAGTTAGGCAGAGTGTCGTCCTTGTTGATCAAAGGTAGGTCCTCGTGCAGTTGACGTGCGAGATAATTAATGCTGAGCTGGTTGACGCCAGCAGTTTTGGGTGCTTTGGCAGCAGGCTGTTGCGGAGCAGTGGGAGTCGCGTTGGCAGAAGAAATACTCGGACTGCGTTTGCGCTTGAGTGCAGCGTCGGACGCCAGGGCCGCGGAGGTTGCCGAGTCCATGGCGCTGGTCACATAGACTGGCACTCTCAGTGGCAGTGGTAAGCGCAGAGATGTAGGGTGACAGCGATGAAAATGGGTGGCGGGAGTGTGAGAGGGAGAGACAGTGTGAGAGAGGGAAGAGGAGAGAAGGAAAGAGGAAGAGGGAGGCGGAGGGAGCGCGAGGAACAGGGCATGGCGCGGCGGAGGAGACAGGGAGAGGAGAGCGGGCGGGACCTAGGCCTGAGCGGAGAGGCAGGGCATGGATGCAACCCACCACCACCACCCGCGCGCGCTGCTGAGTGGTGGCGCGGCAACTTCAGCCGGCGTCGAGCAGGCGGGGGTGGAAGACCGCTGAAAGAAGAAGGGGAGAGAAAGGCGAGGCAAGGCGAGGCAAGGCAAGGAAAGGGCCCGGAAGTGCATGCGATGCGGGAGA
The DNA here is from genome assembly GCA_001931905.2 of Cladosporium sp. IMV 00045. Lineage (NCBI taxonomy): Eukaryota > Fungi > Ascomycota > Dothideomycetes > Cladosporiales > Cladosporiaceae > Cladosporium > Cladosporium sp. IMV 00045. The sequence goes on along the minus strand of MSJI02000885.1, from coordinate 193,491 downwards.
TGCAAGAAGAATTGATATGCGCTTAGGCTGTGATGTGCTGTAACCTACTTGGGTGGAGGAGCGTGTTTGTGTCTGTGTCTGCGCCTGTGTCTGTGTGGCAGCGGGTGGGTGTGAGCTGAACCGGACAAGACAGGACGGGCAGCGTGTGCTATGCTTCGCTGTGCGTGGGTGGGCGGGCTGTGTGCGTGTGATGAGTGGGTGGGCGAGTGGACAACCTCCGCGAAGGCGCGCGGCGGTGGCACGGGCTAGCAACACGCAGTGGGAGAGAGTTGGCAGCGAGAAGAGGCGGCAGCGGCAGCGGCAGCGGCATCAGCAGGGTCGCCGGGCTGGGCATTATTATGATTGAATTTGGGACAGAACAGGCGAGAATGGGGAGAAGAGGAGAGGCACAGAGGGAGAGTCGAGGCGGAGACATGAGAGGGGGAGGACACGGAAGGGCGTTAGTAGTGTGGCATTACTGGTTCAGCTGCGGCATTTTTGGCTTTATTGGTTGGGTGGGCGCCTACCCGCTCCACGCCGAGGGTGCGTCGTCGTGAGCGGAGAATTATTTGGATTATTTCTCTCATATTATTTCAGAAGCCTCAGGCATCTTATACGTTTCACATCACGTGCATCTCTCAAATTCAACCAAGCCCAAACAAGCAAGCTACCACCAACCACAGCAAAGCAGTAGCAACGTCAATCTATCCGTAGCCAAGCAAACCACACCTCCACACCACAACATCAAAACAGAATCATGTCAGAACGAGGCAACCCCCGAGGTGGCGGCCGTGGCGGAGGTCGTGGACGTGGCGGCGGAAACGACCGCGGCGGTCGGGGAGGTGGCGCCGGCGGTGGCAATGCCGGTGCCGAGCGCAAGAAGGAGAACATTCTTGATCTAAACAAGTACATGGATAAGGCTGTGACTGTGAAGTTCAACGGTGGTAGGGAAGGTATGTGTTGATGATTTCTTGTTGATTTCTCCTGTTGGAAGAGGCGAAAAGCTAATTGAACTTCACTCGCAGTCACCGGTACTCTGAAGGGCTACGACCAGCTGATGAACCTGGTCCTCGACAATGTCAACGAAGTCACTCGTGGTATGTTATCGAGTCTCGGCAGGAGATCCGTAGCCACCAATACATATACTAATTTCCAATACCAGACGAAGAAGGCAACACATCAACGCGCTCACTCGGCCTGCTGGTCGCCCGTGGAACCCTATTGGTCCTGATATCTCCCGTGGATGGCAGCGAAGAAATCGAGAACCCATTCGTGCAAAACGAAGACGAAGAGTAAACTTTTAGCGAATGAATTCAAATGCCTACGAACGACCACGATCTCCTTCCTGGAAAGTGATCCGAACTGAAAGAGAGGACCTGACTTCACGAGACTCGAGCCCAGTTCAAGTTGCAGCCTGAATCAATAAGCTATGCAGCATCCAGCTCAAAGCTCCTGGAGACGACGGGTAGTCTTGAAACCTCAACACCTCCATTGGACCCGGGCTATCATGTCTCTCGCTTTGACTGGGATCATCGTCCTCCTCGCATCGACGGGTGCCCGATGCTGGTAGCGGAGAGACGAAAATTTCTGAGACGAGGAATACGGGCGAGCCACGAGCGCATGGCCTGAATGAATATCCTCATTCAAAATTATACCTTCAAATTTTCCAAACTTCCATTATCATCTGATGAGATCGCGACAACTCACGAGCTTGGAACAGGATTTTGTTCAGATCCACGTGTTTCCTCGCAGCACCTGCATCTTTCTGTGCTTTCACCATCCGATAAGGTACATCATCTATGGTGCGACGTCACAGAAAAAAGCCTACTGTGCTAGATGTGACATGCGCATGGTGAATTTGCAATCGTTTCGTGAAAGTACATTCAATCGTTGCTATCATAAACCCACACAAATCCTGAACTCCAGCCCCCAACAAAAAACCACAACCCACAAACGAACATCCGAAACCTGACAAAAGGAAAGAGCATTACACACGAACAAAAATCCAGACCCCATCAAACCTCACCACGCTCACCTAGCCTCACCCTGATACCCATGAATATGCTCGCCACCATCCGTCCCGCCCGCGCCACTCCCATACTTGCCCACATTCATTGGCAAACCCGTCGACTTCTCCGTAACAACGCCACTGTCCCTATCAACCAAGTTGTGCGAGTAACCTTCTCCCTCTCCCCTCTCCACACCCTCACCCACCACCCCCCTCTCCCTCTCGCCCTCAAAAGACCCACTCTGCCTCTCACCAGGCTCAACACCCTCGCGCTCATGCGCCTTGTGGTGGAAAATCCGGTGCAAAATGCCCCCCTTCTTCTCCCTCTCCTCCGGCGGCGTTTTGTGCAATTTGTTATGCTCATGGTGCCTCTTCTCGGCTTCCTCGTCCCTCGCTTCAGCCAGCCGCTCGTCTTCCTTCGACTTCTCCCTGTCCAATTTCTCCTGCTCGTGCAGACGCTCTTTCTCCGCTTTCTCCGCTTCTTTGGAACGTTGCTTTTCTTCCTTCTCCAGTTCGTGCGCGTGCTTCTTCTCGGCTTTTTGCCGCTCCGCGAGAGCTTTTTCCTCTTCCTTTTTGCGCGCTTTCTCAGCCTCGGCGTCGGCGTGCTTCTGCGCTTTCTCCCGCTCTTTGGCGTCGTGCTTGGCTTGCTTTTCGGCTTCTTTTTGCTCGTGTTTCTGTTGCTTCTCGTGTTCCTTTTGGTCGTGCTTGGCTTGCTTTTCGGCTTCTTTCTGGTCTTGCTTGGCTTGCTTCGCCGCTTCTTTCTCGTGCTCTTTGGCCAGCTTCTCTTGCTCCTTCGCGCTCATCTCCTGACCCTGCTCGCGGCTGTCATACGCTTCCTTGGCTCCATACGCTGCCGCGCCAGCGCCTGCTGCCCCGCCGGCGGCTGCGAGTCCGGCGTTGCGGTTTTTGTGCTCGTCTTGCTCGTCTGCGGTCGTCCTCTGCTGCTGCTGCTGCTGCATCTGCTGGGGCGCCACTCCGCTGGCGTACCCGTGCGCTTTGACATCGGCCTTTTCAGGGTTGCTCTCGACTTTGGGGTCGAGTTTGTTCAGCGTGTCGGACTGCCAAGGGCCAGAGGTTGTGTGGTCTTTCATTTTCTCGGGCTCCGGGCGCACGCGTGGGTCGAGAATGTTGGCTACATTCGATTCGTGCGGGCCGATCGTTTTGGAGGCTGGGCCTGTGTCGCCGCGGTCGTTTTGGAGAGCGCTGTAGCCTGCTGCCCCGGTGGCGGCGCCGGCGCCGCCTGCTAGGGCTGCGTTGCGGGCGTGGTGGTGTTCTTCTTGAGGTGGGGAGGTTTGTTGGTATTGCTGTTGTTGCTGCTGCTGCTGTTGTTGAGAAGCAGTGTATGGGTCAGCCTTGCTGGAGGTAGAGGTGTGAGTCCCAGTCGTCGCGCCATGGCTGGATGTGTCCGGTCTGGTGCTAGGATCCGCAGCATCTCTGTACGTGTCGTAGGGATCAACAGTCTTGGAGCCGAGGTCGTCGTTGCCGCGGTCCTTGGAATACTGGTAAGCACCGTAACCGGCCGCGCCGGCGCCTCCCGCAAGAGCTGCATCACGGCCATAATGATGTTCCTTCTCATCCTTGGGAGCAGTCGACTGGGTCACGTCGCGATTCTGTGTTCCACTGGGTGCACCGATGGTGCTTTCGCGTGGAGCATTGTCTTTGGAAGAGGAGATAGGTCCAGCGACGTCATTGTCACGCGGAGCAGTCTCCTGCGAAGAGGCAACAGCTTCATCACGGTCTTTCGAACGCTGGTAAGCAGTATACGTAGCAGCGCCGGCAGCTCCAGTGCCACCAGCAAGAGCAGCGTCGCGACCGTAGTGGTGTTCCTTCCTCGGCTCACTGGCCCCGGTGACGGAATCGTCAAGCGCCTGCTTTGGCGTTTGGGTGGGCACAGCAGATGACGTTTGGGGAGACCCTACATCACGAGATGGGTCATCGCCACCTGTAGTTCCGCGGTCCCTCGTCGCGGCATATGTACCAAGACCAGCTGCGCCGGCGCCAGCTGCGAGGGTGCCGTAGTGGTGATCATCAGATCGTTTCTCGGAAGGAGAGGACTGCATCGGGTAGCTCGACCCAGTCTTCACATCAGGTTGCTTGTTAGACAACAGAGTAGGCTGCTGCTGGGAAGAAGCACCACCAAACCCGCCAAGTCCGCGACTACCGTGAGGATCAGTGCCGTCCTCCTTGGGAAACTCTCCAGGGACGTGAGGATCTTCCAAATTAGCGGCCACAGTCTGGTGCGGTCCAGGCACGTAAGGAAGGGTCTTGTCGGCCGGCGAATGCTCGCCTTCCAAGCAGGGGTCGCCGTGGTACTCATGGCTGTGCTTGGTGTGATCGGCCAACTTCTCCTTTGTGGCAGCGGCACCCACCGCACCAGCGCCGGCACCTGCGACTGCAGCGCTACCGGAACCGTGGCCAAGGCCTCGAACATCAGTCTGCTGTGAGCCCGAGGTTGACGGATCGATGTATGCTGAGGTTGAGGAAGGGCCGGCGGCATCGTTGCTGTAGACAGACGAAGCTGGCCGATTCTCCTGAAGGTGTGAGGTCGTTCCACCGCGAAGTGGGAAAGACCGATCGGTGTAAGTTGCATCTTCGACATCCTGGTCTCCAGAAGTACGGCTTTGTCTCCTTTGCCTTGTGGCGGCATATGCGCCACCAGCTCCGGCTGCCGCACCTGCGCCAGCCAATGCAGCGTTACGGCTGAAGTTGCTGGAACTGTCACTATTGAGAGTTAGTGATGTGCAACTTTAGACCTGCAAACACGCCTGTAGACGTGGCTGAGCGATGCAAAGAGAAAAGAAAGCCACATACGCTTGCGATCCGGGAGTTCTCTCGCCCGTGATACCATCAGAGCCGAGAGCGCGGTCGGTTGTACGCTGATCCGAAGAGCCAACAACTCCACTCTTCATGCTCATACGGCTGTCTGTTTCTGGAGGCATGGTTCGGGTATTCGTTGTGAAAGGTGACCCTGGAGCGGCGGTAGCGGCAGTGGTCGTGGAAGTATAACTGTCGTTACTTGGAGGCACGTTGCCGAGCTCATTGGGTTGCCTCGGTGTGGTCTTGGTGTCTTCGGCGTGTTTGTTAGTGAAGCCAGTCGCACCATAGCCCGTCTCGTCACGCTTGCTGTCTGATGGATCCCTTGATAGGTATCAGTAAATGGTGACGCAACGTATGCAATGTTCTCGAAACGTACAAGACCTGCCTCTTCACGCTGTTGTCCTCTTTGGATGTTCCCATTCTCGAAGCCAGCACATCTTCCTGCTTCTCAGAAGGCTTGACCGTCGGCGGCTCCGAGTTGGTCATGGGCTTGTCATATTGCTGGCCGTCGTATTTGTCGCTGTCGGTGTTGCGGACCTGGCTTGAGGAGCCTTGATATTTTTCCTGAGACGGAGAAGTCTGACTCTGGGTTGTAGGGCTGGCGGGGTCACTCTGGCCCGTAGCGCTCGAGTGGGAGTTTCCTGTGTCTGCCGACTTTCGAGGAGTGCCGTACACTGTAGAGTCTTGATTAGCGATCTTGATCCTATATGATATTCAATCAAGCTGAGGAACTTACTCATCTCATCGTCCTTGTCGTTTCCAGGCGAACTGTTCGGCGTATCAATGTTAGCTCCCCATTTATCAATCGCATGATCGCATCAATTTGGCAGACTTACAACACCTTCTTTAGTTTCTGCATTTTGACTGTAATTCACTTTCTTCACTTGCGGATAGACCTTTCTCCTAGTGTTCTAAAACTTAGTATAGACTGCATGCAAGAAAACAAGGAAGAGCTCATATATAGAGAATGTAGCATAAACATGGAGCGGGGCATGGTGAAGGATAAACGTCAATGACGTCGGCCGAACACGCAAACCACTGGAAAGCTCCGGTGCCCACAAGGGTGGTGAGTTGTTGTGATGTGGATGTCTACCATGTCCTGTGGCGCAATAGCCCGCCATGGAGAGACTAGATTCAGCTGCAGATCTCGCCAGAAAGCAAACAAAGGCGGCACAAACCTCGGCGCTAGCCATTAACCTCACCTTGCAGGCCACGCGTGCTGCTGAAGGCGATGTCCACAGCGGTAAGGCGGGATACATTTGGATTTGAGAAGCGACACTCGCGGGACCTGAAAGGCATTCTCACCACCTCGTGTCACACAAGCTGACAAGTTGCCCATGCGCTCTCATATGTAGAGAGCACATCGTTCGCCAAACGTGATCGCCCGAATCCGGTCGATCAGGCTGGCGGCCTGAGTGCATTGGCTGCGGTATGGTGCCACCCATCAGACGAACAAGCAAGTTCTTGGGCGCCTGCGCTTAGGGCAATCAGCCGCAATCGACTGGTATAGATCCAAATCGCCGCATTTCAAGGGTAGAACGGGGCCAGGCGCACCACCACGAGAGGCTGACACGGCTGGGAGGTGAAGTTGCAGGTCACGCCGGCCACGACTGATGACGCCAACTCGCAGAGGATCTTCGGCCAGGTCAAGATCGACTTTCTAGCGCAGATCGCGGTATATGAAACGGCTCGCTGGTATCGAATGATGACGGCATACTAGAGAAAAGCAAAATAATTCCTTGAATGTACTGCAGTACAGTATGTTTTATAAGATGGTAGAATGGTGTTTGCACCATCGACTGTATTGTCGATGTCGAAAAGGGTGATAATGCACAGACCATCACTCAAGAGATCTGTGTCTTCGTGGACATCGCAAACCATCATCCTCCCCATCATCTACCCTCCATAGTCAAGGCCAGAGGTGTGCTCATCATTAGAAACATCATCGACTTGGTATTGTTTGATGGAGATGGTACCGAATGATTGCAGAGAGATGGGACGAACATCCCTTGGAACAGGTTTTTGCTACTGCAGTTTGTGCAGCGTATTTGCATTTCTTCAAAGGAGGACTTGCTTGCGCTAACAGCTACCACCTAGGTTTGAGAAGCACTCCGGCCCCGGCAAGTGTCTTTCAACTTCAGAGCCCAGCGTCAGCCATAAACTCTTGCAGCAAGTTCCAACTTTGAAGGCTGCGAGTTGGAGTCGATGGTAGAGGCGACAACACGAGCTCTCTGGGAGCTGTAATCTTATCCAGCTCTTGCTCAAGATTTGTATGGAACTCCTCTGAGGACTGGCTGCACCGTATGATGTCTAGGCTGGCTGCTAAAGAAGAGTTGCTGCTGTCCAGTGGCCGCAGGGCAGGGACACATATCGCAGGATATCGACTCGTGAAGTCGCTCGAATCTTCAAGACCGGCATGGGCCTTGTTGAGGCTCGTTGGCTTGTCTCCCTGCTTGCGTACTCGGCTCGACAGCGAACCAAGTGCTTGTACCACGTCTTGTTCGTAATTTCGCACGATTCGTCGGAGACCGTCGGTGCCTAGAGAGTGCCCGCTCTGAACGAGATGGAGTGATGCATCGAGCGTTTTGAGAAATCGCTTCAGTGAGTCCATGATGGCCTTTATCGAGATTGCTATTGGCCGTCAGTGTCACCTCGGTTCTGACCCTAAGCAAATCATCTCACCATCACCATCGTCGAACTTCGACCCTGCAAACTTCTTAAAAGATGCAACGTTGTCTTTGAGCACTTTAGGCACTGTTGAAAAAGCGTGCTCGGCTGCCTCGATGCGCTTCTTTAGTTGTTCTTTCTTTCGGTCTCGCCATTTCTTGATCAGATCAAAGAATGCGTTAGTAGCTGAGATTCCAGCGACGATCAAGGCTGTTATGGAAATGGGGTTCATCTTCGTTTCCAGAGTATTGACAGTGCAAACGTTGGCCGCAGACACAGCTACTGAAAGATACCAGACGCTAACATGGCAAACGAGTGGGCCCGACCCGAGTATGCCAGATGGATACTAGGTCGGAGGGCTGTACAATGTAGCACAAAGCTGATCTACTGGTGCCATATGACACGCTAATGCTGCCTCCTCAGAATGATATCAAGCCTGAGGCAACTGGAGCAATATCGAGAGTGATAAGAGTGCAATTTCAGGCGATTACTGCAAGTGCGGGCCGTGACACTGCAAGGAGGCGCCCAATCTCGAGGCTTGGAGAGCTGAAAACAAGGCTACCATACATCGCATGCTGACGAATGTGATGTACAGGCATCCGAACAACAGCTCGAAAGCTGCACCGTCAGGCTTCTATGGCAAGGCCGAGATAGCAAAAGTGAGGCAACGAGGCGAACAATTTTGCTCAATTGCATGTACTGTGTTGGTGGCGCTTTCAAACGCACCAAGCCTCGCACGGCTGACTAGTGTACAGAGCCGCCTTTTCGGAGCCTCATTGCTCTAAGTAACGACACAAGATGGATTTAAACTTCTGCCTGCCCAGAATCGGCGCGCTTACGGAAATGTCAAGCATGATTCATGTCTTTCTAGAGACGAAAGCGGCCGATGACAGGCTGCAGCGATTCGCTGATCGTGTCGGTGTCCAAGAATACGTGGTACCGCCTCCGTGGTCTTTGCCATCTACTCGAAGTCTGTCGCTCAACCCCACGGCAGTCGATGAAGCATACGAGATTCTTGCTGCAATCAAAAGGCAAGACCCGAGCTGGAAGGAGCCAGATGAGAAGTTCGTCAATCGAGTCAAATGGAAAGTTGGAGAGAGAAAGCGCTGGACATCAAGACATGGGCGTACACGCAAGAGGAAAAGGACGACGCTTTGGAACATGCCATCATCGCCGAGTGTTCCATGGAATGCCTAATTGCTTTGATGAATTTAGGCACTCGGTCGATATTGCACCGCGACCTTTCGGTTGCAGTAGAACGATGGGACGAACGATTGATCACGCTCATTCTGCGCAACCAACAGCCTACCGCCAGCCGGAGGTTCACACAAGCGGCTCTAAACGAATCGCTCGGAAAGTGCCTTCATAGATCCTACGGTGGGTACCAGACACTCAATATTCTGTTGAGACTGAGGAATCGTCAGTCTTGTTACCGTTGCTTGCGGCTGGGGCAACGATTCAAGAGAGCGAGTCTGCTGGCGCAAAGTGTTTTGAGCAGGCAGTACAAAGAAACCTGGTCGACTTTGTGCGTTTCATCCTACGTGGAAAAAGCCGCGTCAGAGACGAGGTACTATCAGTCCATCTGCAGACAGTCGTTGAGAACAAACAGCACGCGATGTTAGCAGCCCTCATTGCCCACGGTGCGGATCCCAATTTCGAAGACGCCGCAGCTCTGAGGTTTGCAGTCACATACTACGACTTGAAGTCTGCTACCACTATACTGGCGTTCACTCAGCACGATCTGGATCCGAGCAACCCGTCCGAGGCACAAAGACTGATGTTGCGCCGCTCACCCAATGGGCACGTCTACAAGTGGCTCGAGCTTTTATTGTGTGCTGGGACAGACACGAGAGATTCCGTCCTAACCAAACAACTCACTCATGCAATAAATCGCAAAGACCCAAAGATGACGAGGCTGCTGATCGATTTTAGAGTACCGGTACTCACGCAGGAGTGCTCACCTGTGAGAGCTGCGATCGAACAGCGGGACGCACCCTTGATCAAACGTCTTCTGCATACTGTTACGGTCAATTCTGATGTTGGAGTTCTCATACCCATGCTTCAAGAGTACTTCAAGACGGAGGAAGAGATCCAAGTGACCAAGATGCTCCTTAGAGTAGGAGTCAAGGATAGCAGCCAGTTGGACGAACGGCTGTTGTCTCTTGTACGGGAAATCCTTGGCTCGTCCGGCCACAAAAAACCAGCTACACTTTACGAGCAGCACTTGAAATGCTTGTTGAAGGGCAAGGCTTCAGTCGATTCTGAAGCTGGTGCGGTGATCAAAGACTCTGTCCGAGCACGCAACGTTTTTCTTGTCGACAAGCTTTGCCAGGCCCGGCCATCCGTGCACACCGTCACGGAGAGCCTCGCGATAGCCTGCAATCTCCCACACCAGGGGAACTCTGATGCATCAAGTATTGCTCCGCTTGTTCATAGCCTGTTGGAGACCGGTCGCGACATCAGTGGACAACCGCTTCACAACGCAATCGTTGATGTCGTCGACAAGCGGCTAAATGACTACCAAGCCCTGGAGATACTCGTGGATCATGGAGCAAGGCAAGGCTCTCAAGCACCTACGACGAAGCGTTCCTGCTACATGCGTTACAGCGATGCAACCGCGAAGTATTTGCGCTCCTTGTTCGAACAATCACGCCTCGCGCCCAGATACTGGGTACTGCTCCCTACAATGCTCTTGAAGATTTGGCGAAGGCCGAGGTGCTGCTGGAGCACGGTTGCCCGCAACAAGAAGTGGATAACTTGTTGTCATCTGAGCCGAAGAAGCTAAACGGCAATATCCGACTCGTAGAGTTGTTGATCAAGTACGACGCCAATGTCAGCAGAGCTCGCGGCGAAGCTCTTCAAACAACGTATCAAAAGGGTGACCGGGAAGCCTTCAGAATATTGCTAAGCGCGAATCCCACCAAGGAAGCGCTTGGCTGGACACTGAAGTTTGCGGTACGGGCTTTTCGTCCCGATGGTAATGATTTATTGCCAGTCCTCCTGGAAGCCGCATTCGATCAGCAGGATCTGGATCAAGCATTGAGCGATGCAGTACGTGGTATAACGTCGGATCAGTCGGAGGCGGCTGAACAATCCAACTACCTCACCGAATGCTTTGAAATGGCTCAAATGGCTCCTTTGGAAAGGGGCTAAGACAGAATACAATGATGGCGAAGTCCTCAGAAGAGCTCTCGCCAGCGGTTCACTAAGACTACTCGAGACACTTCTGTCGGCACCACCGAGTGACTTGGTATTGTCCCGTCTGTTCGACAATGCAAGGTCTGTCTCCGCCCTTACAGTGCGGCATCAGATCTTCAAGCAACTCCTTCCAGCCACGTCTAAGTCGCCAGATGGTATCCATGAAGCGCTCGTGGAACTTGTCGACGCATACGATGGGAACTTGGATTACATTGATTTCCTGCTTGAAAATGGTGCATCTGTCAATCACGAAAACGGAAAGTGCATGGTAGAATGCCTGCAACAGCACAAGATGAGACCGTTGCAGCGTCTTCTTGAGGCGAATGTCGCGCCGCGCAAGTCCACTTTCGACGCTTTGGTTTCAGCGTGTATGATCTTGGATGCATTCAACAAGCCAGAACCCCTCGCCATGATCCTAGGTAGCTGGACGGCCTTGGAGCAATCGACTGGAAGCGGCGACATGTCAAGCAATCGCAGAGAAAGATCACAAGGTCGTCAAGCTCTTGTTAGAACACATCGATGAGCGCGGCGTGAAAGTCATTCAAAGTCTTGGACAGGCAACTTTGCGCGGAGATGTGACGATGCTAAAGATCGCAGCAGGAGTCGAGGACAGCTCGTTCTTGCTCACAATTTTGCTCGGTAAGATTCTCGATCAGCAATCGCCCTTGCGAACAGAGGCGACAAGAATTTCCGCGATGTTTCTTCTTGACCAAGATGTCCGGCAAGATGTTCGAGATCAAACCCTCTTGTGTGCTGTCAATTCGATAGTCGAGATCATCTGTCGCGCGACTTTATCACCCAACTGCCGCTGAAAGGCTGTAGCGTCAATGGTTTTGATGGAGAGGCCCTCTACCTTTCAAGTCGACATCAACCGAACGATCTATTCTTACAGCTGCTTCATGCTGGTGCCTCGCCAGCGACCATTCGCGGTGTCATGGTAAAAGTCATTCAAGCTGAGTTTAGCGAAGAAAGCCTTGTCGAATTACTCGACGCATGCATCTCCGCAGGTGCCGGAACCGAAAACGCAGAGACCCAAGATAACACGAATACGAATCCTGTGCTGTTGGCACTTCAACACTACCCTTGTGGCTTATTGGTCGCCAGGAAGTTACTTGCCAGTGGGTTGAGGATGCCAAGGATTATGTCTGCCACATTACATGAAGACACAGGCGAGGAAGTCATCCCGCCGCTAGTATGGTCAATCCACCACCCTGGAAGGCTCTCTGTATCTGTCATCAGTGAGTTGATGCAGTATCATGAATGTGAGTCGTCCAAGTCTATCATGCACGAATGATCCTAACTTTTCTTTTTAGTCGACATCCTAGCGACAAGTCAGTCCTCAAACACCAGCGTCTTGATGATCGCCTGTCAGAGAAGAGATGATCTGCTGGAATATCTCTTGTCCATGCAAACGGCACCTGACCTCGGTGCTCGCGATGCCTCTGGAAAAAGTGCTGCTTTTTATGCGAGCTCGCAAAGCAACACTCGGCTCCTGAAGAAACTGAACAATGCCGGCTCGCCACTCAATGATGGAAGTCTCCACGAAGCCGCCAGGAACCTTGATGTTACTGCCGTGGAGTTTCTGTGCAAAACATGTCACCATCCAGACTTCTCCAGTTCTCTGCACGAAGGCAGAAGTGCTTTGCTGGAAGCAATGCTGAAAAGCTACGTAGACACACCTGAACAGGGTCGTCACTTGACGGCAGTTGTAAACGTGCTACGTGAAGCAGGTGCTTCACCCGCTGTAAAGTACGAAGGGAAGTCAGCGTTGTTTTGCGCTCTCGACAACTCATGTGCCGTACAGGCGGTAAAAGCTCTGCTGGACACTGATGAGCGGAAAGAAATCAATGCTGACCACAACTTGTACGAAGACGAGCAGGGCTGCTGCTTCTCAGCGACCATGTATCTTCGGTACGGCCTATGGAAAGCGAACCAGCACCACGGTCAAAGGTATGCTGACGAGCTGCTCACGATTATTCGACAGAAAAGGTGCGAGGACCGTTACTTTGTCCGCCATGATGACCAGCCTCAAGGCGCCACGGGGATGCCTCGGCATATCCTTGTCGCCCACGTGGAAAGGCAACGAGAGAAGGAGCAGGACGAACTGGAAGAGGAAAGGCATCGACAGCGACTTGCCCGCCAACGGCAAAGCACAGCGGTAGAGCTGGAAGCCATCCAGCAAAAGCACGCCCTGTCGCAAGAGCAAGAGAGAGAACGTGAACGGCAAAGATTGGCCCGGCAGGAGGCAGATAAAAGGGAGGAGCAGAGAAAGGCTGAGATCGAAGAAAGTCAACATCAGAAGCGACTCACTCAACAAAGGCATAGTACCGCTGTGGAACTTGAAGACGTACAGCAGAAGCACGCTCTCACGCCGGAGCATGATCGTGAGCGTGCAAGCGAAAGGCTGAAGGATACCGAGAATCAACATCGACAAGTTACAGAACACGACAAGCAACGAATTCTGATGCGATAGACGGCACAGGAGCATGAGAACAAAGTCTCTCTAAAGCACCAAAGCCGACAGATCGAAATGCGCCATACCGGGAGGGAGCATGAGATCAAGCTGGAGAGGTCTTTCTTGAAAGAGAAGGAAGAAAGAACTGAAACGCAGCATAGACGCAACATGCAGGAAATCGAAGCCGCTGCTGAGTCTGATTCGCGGAGGAGCAAGATGGCTCTGGAAATGGCTGCGATACGGGAAGACTTCTTGTCAACTCAGCGTGCGATCAACGCGTCAATGGGACAGTTGCAGATTAAAGACCAGCCTGACTGACGATGTTTGTATCGACTGACGGCCGAAACCTACCACGTGTATTGCCATGCTGTCTTGTCAATGAAATGACGATTCTCTGACCGATATTAATAGATACATTCATTGTGGCTACTCGCGTACATGGACAATCGAATTCGAAATGCTTTTGGTGCTTTTTTGGCTTTAACATAGTCCGGTCGCTCCCTTCGTGATCGCAGGTATGAACCACGTATCATGCAGAAAATCGGCACAATTTGATTCTGTCACAGTTGTATGAACGAGATTATTCAATTTCGCTCGTAAATAGCACAAGAGCATGCCGTTTGACCCGAGCGGAGATACCACAGCAACGCCATCACCATTAGGTGTCCTATCAGATCCGAACTCACCCGCTCACCAGTCGACCCGTCAACAATCAACAAATTAAAACGCAGAGAAACGGCCTAGAGAGCTTCCAGAAAAACGGCTAATCGCCTAAGAGTCTCATCGACTTAATAATACCTCCAAATTATGCACCGGGATTTCAGCAACCGCGATTATAAACCTTGGACTTGCATAAAACCCTTCATGCTCAGAACATTCTCTCGGCTGTTGGTCTTCATGTACCCCGCACGCAATTCCCGGGGTTATTAATGTTCTTCCGTGTGTTGGAGTTCGCATGGGTGAGGCGAGCACGCGATGTCGTTTGGAGAGCGCTGATCGTGACGATGTTGTGCAGTTGATGGGCACATGGATGGAGATGGGAAGATATGAGGCCTCCATAATGGAGGACGAAGTGCAGGAAAAGGTCGCAAGAATTGACTCCTCCGAGGAGAAATAAGGCTATGTTTAGGACGAATAGACGTGACACGGAGCCATTGCAAAGAAAAGGTGATTTGGATAATGTTACGTTCATATATATTCATAGCCTCTACGGGCCTTCTAGCAGGAGTGCTAATACTACACTGCCCCGGTAAATAATCAGTCGCTCCAGCATGCAATTTCCCAGTAACAACAAACGCCACACAGTGTGTCTATTTTCCACAACTCAAGAAAAACCAGAATCGGCCCAACAGGATCCCTGTTGATTTACATTGGCGGGACCATTAGAGCGCCTATAAAGTTTAGAAGAAAAGACCGAAAACCAGACACGCCAGATGCAAATCCCAAACCAGTACGAAATCCCGTAAAATCAAAAGTTGCGCCGCGCCGGAAGTGTCAAAGTTGATGGTGTATGTGCAAATGCGGCACCATTCATGCACAGATAGATGCAGCAGGTGGTCTAGTATGCTTGGACTGGGGGAGCCAGATGCGAGCGTTTGAGAGCAAGTGCGAGTTCCTGCTCGGTGAACGGTTGATGGTCGTGCGCTTGGATTGAGTCGCGGTGGCCGGTGAGGTCCTGGTTTGGAGGTACGCCGAGGTGCCCGCCCTTTGTGTTTTCGATGAACGAGCGTGGGCGCGAGGTGGGGTGCCGTTCGTGGGAATGTACGCGAGACATGCCGACTGGTTTGAAGTCAGTAAGGTGGTCACTAGTATTGACATGAATGCTCACCATTGAAGACATCGTCGTCTCCGTCCTCCTCAACTTCAGTACTCAGGCGTGTCGCTCTCGCCGCGTATTCACGCCTGGTATCTCTTTGAGAAGGACCGCGGCTCAGAGGAGCCTTCACGCTTCTCTGCGAAGGCGCCCGACTGGGCGTCTTGCTCTTTTGTCCGTCGCCGAAGCTTTTGTGGGTGTCGACGCTGGTGACGCTGCCGCTTCGGGAGTATGTCATGCTCTTCTTGCGGCTGTACCAGCTGCTGCGCCTACTGGGAGCCGCACTAGGCAGTCTGCTGGGTGCTCGGGTGCCCATGGGCGAGTATTGGCTCTGGAAGCTCTTGCGTCGCCAGGCGTCGGCAAAGCTGAAGGATTCGAGGTGCTCCTTGTGCTCCTTCTTTGGCGGCTGGCGGTATTTGGGCCGCGGCATGGGCTCGCCTGGTTTGTAGACATTGCTGGGCCATGTCTCGTAGGAGTCTGAAGAATCGGTTTTGGAGAGGGTGTCGTCTTTGTTGCGGTTGCGCCTGAAGAAGGCCTTGGCTCGTTGTCGGATGGCCATTGTAGTCTAGGCGTGCGTTTCGTGGCCAAGTGCAGGGGAGAATGAATAATGCTTCGTGCTGATCCCGTCCAGATATGTACAAGTCGGTGGGTAAAATGGGCGGAGAAGAGAGGGATGGTTGCCGGGCGCGTAAGAACAGTAGAAGCGAGAGTGGTACGGCGCAGCACAACAGAACAGAAGACGGAAGTTGGCGGTTCAAGGCCCTTTGAGGGCTTTCCCCTCTAAAAGGTGGAAGGATGACGGAATTGGCGGCCGATGATACCTGGTTTCCGAGGAGGCTTGGTGCCGAGACGAGAACGGACGGCGATGTGGGGAAGTCGATAGAGATAGGATAGTTGGCACGTGTTGGCGTGGGCGAGAGAGAGATGAGATGAAGATTGAAGTAGTGAACGGCTTTGAAATAGACTTGTGTCTCAGTGCTACACTTGATTATGTATACTCCTCGCCTTCAACCCCCAGCGCGAGAAAATGACGGAAGATCCTCGCGTGGCGGAAGACGGCGGCGAAGTCAGTTGTGAGGGCGAGAACATCGGAGATCGAGACATGACAGGCCGGGACGTGGGGCGGCGATACTCTCGGCGACTCCAACGGCCTGGCGTGCATTGCATCCCAGCAAAATCTCCAACTTTCCCCAGAGCAGAATGGCTTGGGGCGCGGAGAAGTCAGCAGAATGCGGTTGACGCTGGGTTTTGGCCATGTTGCTGTCTTGTGTATATTATCACTGGGGTTGACGGTACTCGAGGACTGCTCCAACATCTCCCGCGTCTGACCCTTCGACAGGGCGGCTTTTGGTACATGTTTGATGTACAGTACCTGACAGGAGTGGAGAGGACTAGAAGTCTGCTGAGATTGTTCTGCAGTAGCCGCCAATGCCGCGCTGCAGGCACGCTTGCGCAATCCGCCTTATCCGTGCCGTGAACATGGTCAAACTGTAGGCATGGAGTTGATACTGTATAGTATAGAGATGTTCGGGTGAAGGATAGTGTCAGCTGAAAAGAAGGGAGATACCTTGGTGAGAGAATGAGAGCGCTTGACCTCGTATACCATCACAGCCATGGTCTTCCAAAGCGATCGCGCATGCTTAGGCGTCCTCTTGGGACGCAGGCGCGTCTTGGCCGAAGGTGTCGCTATGTTTCCAGTCCAATCGCTGGCTCAGTAGTTTCTTGACGTCGCGCACAGATTCGCCGGATGTTTCCATTTGGTACGGCTCGCAAGTTGTTGACTGCAAGCTTCGTCAAAATCCAAGCTTGATAATTCGCTTATCCCAGGGCAAAGACAAACCCGCCAGCGACCTCACATGTCACACGACTGGAGTCTTGAACCATGGGATGAACGTCTGGTCGATTGAAGCACCACGCTGTCAAAACAGTGACACAGCACCAAAGTTAGCCCAAGCGCCTGTTGTATCCTCTGACGAGCCAGTCGAGCAGTCAGGTAGTGGCCATCGAAAGTTCAAGGAGCCATCCTGTCGAGCTCTGACGTTGATAGTAACGAGTCAACTCAGGCGATGAGCGGACGCCAAAGCCGCGCTTAGTCGAACAGACGACGCAGCCTCTCACAGATCTGTGCACTGCTGGAAAATCCCCGATTCCTGGAAGTCGTTTCGTGTCAGATCCAGGTAGCGATCGAGCTAGGGAGTAACGTGCCCAAGGATCGAGAGGGGCCAAGCTCACCTGTTTGGGATAATACAGATTTACAGTCCGGATCCCAGGACCGACAGCCTTTTGGAAGAGAGGGCTTTCAACTCTTCAATCATTTCAAAGATTACGCACACTACTCACCCTTGCACAAACAACAACCTCGACCGTTGAAGAAAGTCTCACGGTCCCACCATCTCGTCGCCCGCATTTCTGACCCTGGTCAAGCATACATTTTGAACGCGGGCAGGAATGGAATTGGCTGTGTTCCTGAGCGGGCCGTAGGGTCGAGTGCATCTTGCATGTCGAGGAGCACTCGCACGGCACGGCTAAGTCGAAGTAGGTGTCTCTGTACAACGCCTGGTGAAAACAACGTCAACATCTTCTAGTCTTGGATTATCGTGGCGTGACCAGTCCAGTAGCGACGGCTATGTGCAAGGGCGAATGGCCGTCGATTGCAAGGTTGCATGATGCAAGTCATCGCACGGCTGCCGCTACCGCTGCTGTAGCTATCCGACGTCCATCTGGGTTGTCCGTGGCAAAGATGCAAGAGACGCGGCAGTTTTCTCCTCTGCGATGCGAGCTATAGGAGGTAGCTGCGGGACTGCACCTGCATCGAGGTAGCAGACTGGAGGACCGAGAAAAGCGGAGGGACACAAGCCTACGATGCATGCCCGTCAAGGCGGGTTCGTGCCTGCATATCGTCTGGCCGAAGAGGCCAACCCCCCGCAGACGGGCTGGCTTCTGGCATGAGGATTGTTTAGGGACAAGGATGTGCGCTTGTCAAGATGTTTGGATGGAAAAGCGTGCGGTGGCGCAGATGCGCGCTGGGTCCCGGCACGGCATGGAGATCAGGAACGCGCCTGATGCTGTGTTGGCTTCAGAACCATTGTTTGGGCGGCTGACAAGTGGTATACTCTTTTGTTGATTCCCTTTGCTTCGAACGGTTCGCGGTGGCGAGGTGGCACCGGGTCCAGCTGGCTACGCCGGTTTCGCGCGAGAGGGTGTGGACGTCAGTACTACAATGCTCGATAGTAAGATGTGCAGAGTTGTTCGCAACAAACAAGAAAAGAAAAAAAAAGTCGGAAGCGAGAAGCGTCTGCTCTCTGCTGTGAAATACTTTGGTACTTGCCGCACACTAGTACGAGATGCTGTCGATCAAACTGTGCCATTAAGCATGGGTCGCGTCGAGTTGTTCGGCTTGCAAAGACTTCGCAGAGAACTGCGATGTTCCCTGTCACTCTGCTTGCTGTCGTGGACGTGAGCAATGTCCACCCCCAAATACCAGGTCTAGACAGAATGGTTTGAGGCTCAGCAAAGAATTGACAACACATCACTCTGGTGATGTAGGTGGTCAATCTGATATGTCGACGAGCGACCTGACAAGAGAGACGTCGTTCGGATGGCTGCATGGTCACAGATAAATTGACATGCTGTCTCGTGCATGTGCTCCAGCTGACCGGTCGGAAAATGGCATCAGAACATGCAGCCCACTGCAATCACCCGCAAAAGCGCCTTCGATTTGCCCATAGGGCTCGAAGTGGCTATCAAAAACAAGCCACCTCAGCGGCAGCCTTGATCGAGCTTCGATGAAAAAGACCCTCTCGGGGCCACCCTTGTGTAATGTTGCGCATACAGACTGCGTCCTTACCCTTGGCGAAGGGACTCGGAGCTTTCGGAAAGATGAAGCGACCCGTGACCGCGAGTTCAGAGGCAACGTCCAATCGATTTGTGACGCCGTCCCCAATACCATACCGTCTGTGCACCGCACACAAGCAGATGCGCAGTATGGGGTTGAGGTAGCATTCCGTAGACCGCTCCGAGCGGGGGGATGATCAAAACAGTTGCATCAGATAGGCCTGGATGCTGTTGCTCGCAATACGCATGCTGCTGGTAACCGCAATCCTTAAAGTCGATAGGATCTCCCTCCAAGACCGTTCTTCAGGGCAGTGGCGAGGGTTTGCTCGCGCGCTGGTTCGGCGTGGTGAGTTGAGGGTTGCATTCCTGAACTCGGAGGCGTTCCTTGGGGCTGACATCGCGATGGAGGTCGAAGACATATTAGGCAGGCCACCATCTTTGTTGATCCAGACTGGCGGGACGTTGGTGGAAGACTGCAAGGCGAGTACCTACGAGCTGCGTCCGCCGCACAAATACTTATTCCTCTGCAAGGTCCCTTTTGCTTCGGACACCACTATCTTGTTCTCTTTGCAGTTCGTTGTAGCTGCTCTGACGACCCCTACACCCTTCCCCTTGCTGTCGAGAACAATCCAGACAGCTATTGGAAAATTAAACCGTCCCTACTGGTGCCCAGCGCCGGCCTAGTTACGGTGTCGAGAAACTCGGTAGGTGCCGTTCCTGGCATACTCGCGTGGGTCTCGACTGTATTGACCACTCCAGTGACTATTCGACGCCCTTCACCCCCCTGGCGGGCCCTGACTTGCGACCTACGCAATCGACTATTTCAGTACCTGGTCGGGCGGTCGGAAATATGTTCCACAACGGTTAGTAAAGAATTTTCCCCTATTCTCAAGATGCTTGTTCGGGTGAGGGAGACTCGACTTGAAAAGCCACAAGCCATCCGGCTGCCCAAATGAACGTCTCCGCAACCCGACTCGAGCCTTCACTATTTTCCGAAGCAAATAAAAAGTTCCTGACATATATCTCTAGGAGGTAATTTGTCGTGTGAGTCCAGGCTCGAATGTGGTGCAGATTATCTTGTCGGCGACTGATAATTTCGCAGTTTCTTGTTCTGAAATGTCAGCATCATCAACCCCTCATCGGCATAGCCGTGGTATGACGGCCTTGTCTATCGATACCAAGGAGCCTATTCTGTCCGGCGATTCAAAGGAGTCTGTGTCCAAGACTGCTACGGCGTTGCAATGTGCCGGCTGGCTCACGCCGCCACAGTCTGCACATGAGAGTCGTCGACCGTCTTTGGCGTGGTTGTCGTACTCTGAAATGCCTTATTCAGTAGTGTCAACTGGACCGACATTCTCCTTACCTTCGACTCCAAGTCGCAGCATGCCGGAAAACGCACGTCATGCTGTTCCATCCTACTCGGATGAGCACATCAAACTGGATCTCAATACGCCGCTCATAGGCAATCAAATCAACAACAATCAGCTGTCCCAGGACATGGTTCATCTCAACCTCGAGGGCCAGGCCAATTGTGACATGAGTCAACAAACCTCATGGTCGGGTCATCCAACAGTCCCAAGCGTTCCAGATCACTATGGGAGTTACTTGGGTGCTGAGCTTTCGGAGCCCGTATGGCATGACCAGCAGGCTCACGACGACAGCTTTCTGCAACATCCAGCGGGCCTCCAGACGACCTTGTTTCCGATCTGCCATGGCTTACCTGCGGGCCACCATATCAATCCGCATCCACAGATATACGATTGTACTGCCTGCTCGCTGGCTGACAATGTAGCCACTGGGTCTGGCTTTCCGTACCATTCGACGCAGACAACATGCACACAGTCCCCGACCATCATCGAGCCGTTACTGGTGCAGTGGTACCCTGAGAGCAATCACTGGTCAACGAATGGGAGCATCAGTTCCAGCCCGCAAGAGATGTCGACGAGCTTTGACTCCAGCATGGCTTCTTCGTGGGAAGAACTTCGAACTCCAAGTCCAGAGGTTGATCACTGCGCCGAGGCTGACGGTTACGTCTTGATCTGCGAGGAGGACCACAACACCAGTCCAGCTTCGACACCTACTTCAAGGCCAAGTAGGACCAGATTACGTAGCCGGAGATCCGCGAAGCGTTCACGCAAAACTCCACGTGCCCAGGAGAGGATCATTCGTGGCAATGGAGTGACCATTACACTCGAGAGCGAATCGATAGCATTTGAGAATGATCAGCTCGTGCAAATCGGCCAATCTTCTTCCAGCAAGAAGCCATTCCTTTGCGGCCAGTTCAAAGGGGATGGCACGATTTGTCGTGCTGCATTTCAACGAAGCGAGCACCTGAAGCGCCACATGGGCAGTCACAGCACCGACCGGCCATACCCGTGTGTGCTGCCCGACTGTGTGAAGAAGATCGGGCGATCTGACAATGCGTGCGACCATTTCCGTACACACCTCCAACCCCACAAGGCAAACAAACGCAACAAGCATTTT
This sequence comes from Cladosporium sp. IMV 00045, assembly GCA_001931905.2. Classification (NCBI taxonomy): domain Eukaryota; kingdom Fungi; phylum Ascomycota; class Dothideomycetes; order Cladosporiales; family Cladosporiaceae; genus Cladosporium; species Cladosporium sp. IMV 00045. The sequence continues at coordinate 172,236 of MSJI02000885.1, read as the reverse complement.
CACTGGAGAGAGGCCGAGCTCCGCATTCGCCACGGATACGACGAGAAGAAAGCCAGCAAAATCCTCGCCAATCTCCAGCGCTGGCTCCAGAACAAGATCGCCACGGATCCAGAGCTCAGGCAGGCTCACGACGATGATGCATACGTGCCCTTCAACGCGCCTCTCTACCGGGAAGAGGACCTTGTCCAGGACGATACGCCGATGGGCCGCGATGAAGATTACGAAGGTGAGGAAATCCTTTGAAAAACTGGCGGGCTTTTGTGCATTCCTCGATTCGCGAATTTCGGATATATCCCATCACGGCTGGAATCGTTTTGTTTTCTTTTCTCCCATGGATCTTCTAATGATTGTGTTTTATCATGGCATTGGAAAGTATCGGTCCTGCGGATATCGTCCTGTTGTTCAATGCCTTCTGTTTGTGGTCGAAAGCACGTTGCGCAGGTTTTTGCTTTCTTTTTTGTTTTTGTGTACAACGAAGGCCGGCAGTATGAACCATGTTGGTTGGTGCATGTGTTTTTGTTTCTGGATGTACATGTGAGTGAGGAGTGGATAGCTTTCCATGATCACGTCAGTTCCAATTCAACTTGCTTTGGAATTCTCTGTGCACCTGTTATTATTCGAATGTGAGCATGTGATGTTGATATATTCATGTGGAAGAGGGAAAACTTCTTGTTTCGCAGCATTCACTGATGGTTCCCCTCGCTCCTGCCCTAACTTGCTGGACCGCGGCTCCTTCCGCCAAGCCCCGCACGTGCCGTTCAAAAACTGGTGCTCTGACGTTCGGTTCAAGGCTGCGAGCGCATCTTCACAACATCCTCATCCACCGCGCATCCCCAATACCACCCACTCACCCGCAACATCTCACTATTGGTGGCTATCCAAGCGTGCGACATTACAAACCCTCACCTACACGTTGGACAGCTATCTTACGACCTCCCAGCTCACCGCGACCCGCATCCATCTGCCGCAGCGCCCGCGCGGTCACGCTCCAGTGAGCCCACACTGAACATCACATTAACCAACTCATACCAATACCATGGCCGATCTACAGAGCATTGAAGAGCTTCTCGAGTCTGCTGAGAGGAAGCAGAGGAGCGAGAACCAGTCCAAAACTCCCGACCAGACCCGCGACACCAAACCCGACCACAAGTTCGACCACAACGCTGATTTCGTCCTTCTCCCAAAAGACGCCAGCGAGCGCTCCGGCACGAAGCGCGAGGGCGATAGGTATTCACCGGGAGGGATCAAGCGCGAACAGTCTCGTGACCGTGGGTCCAGGGCCCTCAGCGAGGACCGCAAGAGTGACAGAGGTAGTGCTAATGGAAGTGCCCGGAGCAGGCGCAGGAGCCGCAGCCCAAGCCGCGACCGCGCCCGTGACAGATATCGCTCTCGCGATGATCGTTCGCGTGATCGCGGCGACTACTACCGCCGTGGAAACGACGATGGCGACCGCTACTATCGCCCGGGTGGCCGCAGCGCCGTGAGCGACCGCCGCCACGACAGGCGTGACCGCCGCGATGATCGCCGCGATGACCGTCGCAACGACCGCCGTGACGACCGCCGTCGCGAGCCTCGTGAGCGTCGCCGCACGCCCCCTGAGCCCACTGATGATGAGCGTGATAGGCGCACCGTCTTTGTCCAGCAACTTGCGGCGCGCCTGCGCACCAAGCAACTTATCGAATTTTTCTCCCAGGTCGGCGCCGTCAAAGAGGCCCAAATTGTCAAGGACCGCGTCAGCAACCGCTCCAAGGGTGTCGGCTACGTCGAGTTTGTCGAAGAAGAATCTGTTGACAGAGCCTTGGGACTTACTGGACAGCAGTTGCTCGGAATTCCGATTATTGCCCAGCTCACTGAAGCAGAAAAGAACCGTCAAGCCCGCAACACCGAGGGCGTCGCCACACTTTCCAACGGTATCCCCTTCCACCGTCTCTATGTTGGAAACATTCACTTCTCCATCGCAGAGGAAGATCTCCGTACCGTCTTTGAGCCGTTCGGTCAGCTCGAATTCTGCCAACTGCAGAAGGAAGAGCATGGCCGCAGCAAAGGCTACGGCTTCGTTCAGTTCACTGAACCCGATGACGCCAAGAATGCTCTCGAGAGCATGAACGGCTTCGAACTTGCTGGCCGTCCCATTCGTGTCGGTCTTGGCAACGACAAATTCACCCCAGAGACGACTCAGTCCCTCCTGCAGAAATTCGATCCCAAGGCCGAGGCCAAACACCAGCAGCAGAACCATGCTGCCCAGGGCTCTTCTTTCTCTGGTATGGGTGGACGCGGCGCGCACGCTGGCGGTACCGCCAACTTCGATCGCGCTGGTGGTAAGGATGCCGACAAGACAGGCGGCGCTAGTGCTCTCGACGATACCGATGTCGCTGGTGTCAACTTCTCGAACTATTCACGCGATTCACTCATGCGCAAGCTTGCCAGAACCGAAGACACCGAGCCCAAGGCCACCCCTGCGATTCAGCAGAGGGCAGCCCCTATTGATGAGCCAGCCCCAAGCCGTTGCATTCTCCTCAAAAACATGTTCACTGAGGAAGAGTAAGTTATTATCCATGCATCACAAATTTTCATCTAGCTAACAGTACCGACAGCGCCAAGCGTCCGGGTTTTGACAAAGAGCTCGAGACCGATGTCACCGAGGAGTGTCAGGGGCAGTACGGCAAAGTGCTTCACTGCGGCGTCATCCCTCTCTCCTCCAACGGCGAGATCTACGTCAAGTTTGAGAGTGTTGACGGTGGCATCCAGGCTTACCGTGGCTTGAACGGCCGTTGGTTCGCCGGCCAGCGCATCACCGCTCAGTACGTTGTCGAAGCTGTCTACAACATGAACTTCCCCAACTCTGCGAGGTTCTAAGGTATGTTCGTGTGCATTTCGAACTTGGTCTTCGAGCAGCAGCAGTGGCTGCACGCACAGCAGATTCTTTAGGAAGCCACATCAACAAGCGCACGGGCAACGTGCAGCAGCACCCCAGCAAAGAATGCAGCACCGACAGGCAGCCACAAGTCTTTCACAATCAGGCACAGTGAGAACGCAGCACTCAGAAACCGGGCAGCTTGCATGCGCACATCATCTTTGGCCGTGCCCAAAACTCAGATTTCTTTCCGGCGTTTCACCATTGGCGTTTGAACAATCACCACGGTTTGATACCATAGAGCCTCATCAGAGCTCTAGTTGGCGTTTTTGACTTTTCTTTATGCAGTTTCCCAGAAAAACCAAAGGTTTGGCCCCGAAATGCCATGAACGTGGCGTACATAGCGGCCTTTGCTTTCACAAATCAGACAGACTCACAAATGCAAATGACTTTAATAACATAACTGTTCTTTATGCCTGCACCGATCTTACGTGGTTGGCAGTTCTCTCTGTCACCATTTAGCACAAACTCGCATATAGTTGTCTGGGCAGAGCTCAACTGGTCTTGCACCTTCATTGATCGTGGAAGAAAGATTTGATCATGTAGTATGTCTTTGACAAATGCAGCAGCAACTACACCTATGCCTAGATATGAGCACAAAGTAAGAATGAAAAGAAGCCATGTTCAAATGAATAGCGAATTGACTCCCCAACTCAGCAAACCTCCGAGCCACTCACTCCGACCTACCTCTTGAACTTGCCGGCAATGCACTGCGTAACAAGCGGCACATCAGTCCAAGAATTCCCATTCTGTGTCGGAACCTCCGACAACTCATAGCTCGTGCTAAACATTCCAGCGCTCCAACCCGTCCATCCGAGATAGACGTCCGAGTAATTGTTCAGCACATCCAGCTGCTCGCACATAGCTTTCAAGCAACTCGAATCATTCGGCCCACCACCCGTCTCAGTCAAAATCGCCTGCCTCTTATTCTGCCTCAGCCAATTGCCCAAGTTCGTGAAAGCGTCGACGTTATTGGTCGTGCAGTACGTGTGCGTGCCGGAGTTGTCCGAGTCGAGGTATTTGTGCACGTCGAAGATCAGGTTCGTCGTGCTTCCGTCGAGGTTCGTCACTTTCATCAGCGCGCCGCCCGAGCCGTTAGAGATGAAGGCGCCGGCTGAGGTGAAGTCTGTGCCCGGGAGGAGGATTTTGTTGCCCGTTGCGCCGGCTTGCCGGATCGCGGTTACCGCTGCTTGCACGGTTGTGGCCCAGGTGTTGATGTTGAGGTCGTGCTGGAATGGGGGTGTTAGTGGGGTTTCCATGGGGTTGCTTGGGATTTGGCAGGGGAGCTTACCGGCTCGTTCATGAGACCAAAAGCAATCTTGTTGTTATTCTTGTACTTAGTCGCGATCTGAGACCAAAGGCTGGCAAACTGGGCGTTGGTAGGACCGCCCTGACCGACGATGGCGCCATTCCAGCGCGCATAGTTGTGGATGTCGACGATGCAGAGTGCAGCGCCGGTGGTCAAGCAGCCTTGGATTTGGGCATCGTAGGTATTCCAGTTGTTCGAGTCGAGCGTGCCGCCGAGGTTGTTGTTGAGGAGAAATTGCCAGCCGACTGGGACGCGAAAGGTGTTCATTCCGCTGTCTCTGAAGAAGTGGTTCATCTGGTTGATGCCTGTCTGGCCGGGGTTGACGACACCCGTTGTCTTGCAGGTGCCGTCGATGGTGCAGCCGAAGTCGAGACCGGCGATCTGTTGGTGCTTTTGTTAGTGAAGTGATCGAAGGCGGCGAAGTTGTGGCTCATTTACGTTGGTGCCGCCATACTGAACGCGGCCCGAACCAGAAGTGGGAGTAGAGGTTGCACTACGAGATGTGGTCGTTGTCGAAGAACCAGCTCTGGTAGTCGTAGTTGTGGCGGTACCCGGCACACATTGAGAATAGTAATCGTTCTGCTTCTGACAAGTGTATCCAGAAACGCAAGTGGTTGCACCTGACCAACCTTGTCCACCACACTGAGCCCAAGCTTGGCCTTGAGCGTAGGCAGAACCAGCTGCCGTCGCCGCGGCCCAAATGATGAATGATGATTTCATGATTGAAGAAGACAGAAATCAATGATGGAAGTAGGGTTGAGCAGACTTGCTTCGAGAGGCATGGTGATCGTGTACATCTACAGCCTTATATAGCTGCCTGACTTGAGGCCAAGATCCAAGCATCTGTGAAGATCTGTCAACCACCATATTGGGTAGTTGGACAGGCTTGATGCTTTGGCTAAGCTAACACGCGAAGTTTGAGATTGACCACGGAATAAGCTTAAATAGGTAGCGGGGAGGGCTCATCCGCACTACTTTGACGATGCGGCTGACGGAGATGGATGGAAAGGGATACCTTCACATACTCGACGGACTTACGGAGAGATGAGACTTCTGATCCGGTTGAGCCTCGATGTGACTCGACAAAGATGGAGAGTACGCAGTCGATCCCATCTAAAGATCCAACTTTGGCTTGCCGTTCTAATGGTCTTGGGTACTTCGACGATCCGACGACTGCAGAAGTTGTGTGCCCAGATGAATGCCCGATTGGAGGTGTGGCGGACTACGCCCATCGCGTGTGGAGATTGAACAGGATCCCACAGAGCCGTAATATGCGCCACGTGAACTTGTGACATAGATACAAACAGATGTAGGTCGCTCAAGTTACCTTGCCGGTGCACAACGCTGGCTTGGCCGCTTAATATAATCATGTCGGCCATCCTGGTCGCTCATATGCCTAGATGCGGAGGATGCGGCCGGCTAAAGGAGTCAAGCTTCGATCTCCAGGCCGAAAACCATGCTGTCTGGACCATCATGTACCGCGAAATGTGCCGAACCACCAGAGAAGAGAAGTGAGGTTGAAGCGGATAGTGCGGGCATAATTCGTAAGAGAACAATAATGAATAAGGGCTGCGTGTCCACGGTGGTAAATTCGAAAGCGGTAGGCCGAGGTTGGACAAGGAGAGCTCACAGCTTCAATGGAGAGCAAAAGTGGGGCTCGCCTGGACAACGAGCCGACGTCGCCGCCGCTGGACCTCAATCCTTCTCCTACTTCTTCATATTAATTTCCATTCTAATATTGCACTATACTAATCCCACGTGAACACATCCCTTTCTGCACCCACTCAAGATGCCGCAAAAGCTTAGGCTCGCCGTCTCGCAATCTCGAACCTTGCCTACATTGGCCGCCACTCTGGAAGCACTCAAAGCGACCACGCAACAAGCAGCTAGCGAAGGTGTCGACCTCATTCTTTTCCCGGAAGCCTACCTTGGTGGCTATCCTCGGACCTGTAACTTCGGCGCGGCAGTTGGTGCCCGCTCAGATGAAGGCAGAGAGCAGTTCTTCCAGTACTTCCGCGCTGCGGTTGATCTAGGCGACACGCCCCGCGGTGCCGGCGATGAGTGGGTCGATCGTGAACTCGAAGTGAAGAAAGGGCAGGAGTACCGCGGTGATGGTACTAGGGAATATCTCGAGCGTGTGGCGAGAGAGACCGGCGTCTTTGTCGTAACCGGCTTGGTGGAGAGGAGTGGAGGCAGCTTGTACTGCTCGGTTGTCTACGTTTGTCCTCGACTCGGATGCATCGGCAAGCGAAGAAAGGTCATGCCAACTGGCACTGAGCGTCTTGTCTGGGCTCAAGGCTCGCCTTCGACTCTGCGCGCCGTCACAACCACCATCAAAGGCGTCAAGCTGACGATGGCAGCCGCCATCTGCTGGGAGAACTACATGCCATTGCTCCGCTACTCCCTTTACAGCCAGAATGTCAACCTCTACCTGGCGCCAACCGCGGACGCGAGAGACACTTGGCTTTCTCTCATGCGCACCGTCGGTGGCGAAAGCAGAGCTTTCGTACTGAGCGCAAACATGTGCGTCAAGAGGAAGCATCTCCCGGAATGGATCACCGGAAAGAAGGGCTCGACCGCTGTCAGCGACGCTGCATCGACTTTCGGCTCCGCTGCTCCCAGATCACGAACTCGCAGAAGGAGTACTCTTACGGTCACCGAAGAGAAACACGAGCTCGTCCTCCCCTCTGCCGACGAGCAGGCTGTCAACGGCGACAACTCTCTCACCAAGTCGCTATCTCAAATCGCGATCGCTGATGGCGCGGGCTCCCCCTCGGATGAAGAGTTCGTCTCCCGCGGAGGGTCTTGCATCGTTGGACCTTTCGGAGACGTTCTCAAAGAACCCATGTGGGAGATCGAGGATGCCGGAATGCACATCGCCGACGCCGATTTCGAAGACTGCGAGCGCGGACGCCTGGATCTGGATGTAGCTGGCAGCTATTCTAGGAACGATGCCTTCCACCTGGAAGTCGATGGGCTTGACTTGGACCCACCGCAGTAGGAAAAGTAAATCATGCGATTATGGTCACGGCCTAAAATTGAAAGTAAACTGAAATTTGAATACGAGAATGGAGAAGTTATCTGACTCATTCCTTTTCACTTCTCTTGGTTGAATTGCCCTGAGCTGCTGATTAACATTGCTTCCAGCTGCCATCTGCCCAATTCCGCAAAGCCTGCCCCTTCCAATCCAACAAGATCAATTTTCCCTCGATCATGCACATTCCATCACACCAGCATCATATGCCCTTCCGCATGCTGATGCTGGGACGAGATACCAGGGTCCATGAAGCACGCGCGACAGAGATCGAAGCCCTGGCAGAACTTGCACTCGTAGCGAGTACCAATAATCTGCTGATGGCAATGATCGCAGACGTAGAAACTGCCGCCGCGTCGTACTTTGTCGAAGCGCTGTCGGAAGACCCTGGCTCGGTGTCTCTGCTCGGTCTGCTCCTCTGCCCACGAGAACGTTCTACGACTTGGCTTCGGCTTTGCCTTTGGGTCGCAATTGTGACAACAGAAATCTGCTGTCTTGCCGTGCTCCTGGGCGTCGCGCATGTGAGCCCGGACGGAGAGCTGCTGGTCCTCGTACATCCGCGCGTCTTGGAGACCCTTGCCAACGCAGACCGGGTGAAAGTACTTGCTGCACTTTGTGCACACGACCATGTGGCTATCGTATGCCTTCTTGCAGACACAGTGCTTCACTGCCTCGATGGGCCTGGCGACGCGGGGGCGAGCGATCTTACTCTCGTTCTTGACGTGGGCGGCTGGAAGACCGGCAGAAGATGTGGTGATGATTGTATGGGGTCTCTCGAGGCCAGTCGACAAATTTGCCTCTGCTCTATCCGAGAGAGCCATGCTGGACTTACCGAACACTGCAGCCTTGGGAGGTTGTGGAACCGTTGCCTTGGGGATGCTGGGCTTGCGAGGGATGAAAGGACTGACGGTTGCCCTTTTCCGGGGGCGCAACCTCTGCGCGGTGCCCTGAAACGATTCTTTGGCCGGAGCAAGAGCACTGCTGTTGTTCTCACTCGGGAGCGTGGTAGGTGCCTGGATGTTGGTGTAGGGAGCGGTAGAGTAGTTGGCGCCGGGACGGTTTGGGGAGGCACTTGCCTCTGGATCGGCCCTCAGCCTCTTTGCGACATGGTTAGTTTCTGTCGAAGGCTTTGGGCGGAATGCGAGATTCATCACGAAGCTCGCTGGCTGGTTGTTTGGAGTTGGCGAAGGACTTCTCTCCTTCCTCCGGCCGAGGACGGGATTGGCAGAGAAGGTGTACATGTTGTTGGACATGTTGATCCTGCTCTGGAGTTCGCGTTGGTTGGTGTTCGACTGTTTGTAGAACAGAAGTCTGGTCGCGTTGCTGTTGTGGAGACCAGAATGGATGTTCTTGTTGAGGAGAGAGGAAGAAGGAAAAGAATAGGAGTCGAACGGTGCGAGAAGAGGGTTTATATGGTGCAGGGGTGTCGTGTGTAGTGAATCGTCGTGAGGCAGATACGACACCTCCAATTGCGTTCACGTTGCAAAAATTCGAAGTCGAAGTAAGTGAAGTCGATGCCTGAACTGGCAAGTGCGTGGGTCGTGCCTGCCGTTTTTGTTGAATTTCAAAGGACTTGATACCTTTACTGGCAAGTGCTTGGGTCGCGCCTGCCATCCTTGTTGACTTTCGATCATGTGATGGCATCGGGCCGTTCTATGACGATGCATCGTGTAGTGGGTGTAAGTGAATATATACGATTGGAAGAAAAAGTGACGTCGATCCAGGATTGTCGAGAAGCAGTCATTCACTTGGACGGCTTACAACGTCGTAGAGCCGAGGGATGGTGTAGACAAGTAAATGTTGACAAGTAAATGTTGGCCATGTTGGTTGGGAGCCTTTGCAATCGATTTCGTTGCATGGTCAGGGAAAGGTATGGATCAGCCTGGTGTAAAAGAAAATTGAAAGCTGAATGAGAGCATCATGCAATGGTCGACTCCTCTTGTAGCTTATATATCTCTCCATCTTATCCCCGCCCATATATGTGTTCATGCAGCATACCGCAGGCACCCACGTCATCAACAGACAACATATAGCAAACGAAAGTCTAGAGCACGCATCCGTATCGGACGCTGCAGCTGCATACCAAACAATCTTCCAATTCACATCAAGCAGCGGCTAGCAGCATGTCTCAATATAGCCACCTAACATCCGCCCGTCAACCTTCAATCAACCCCTCCAATTTCCCAACGATGAACTCCACCACAGCATCAGGACCTCTCTCAACTTGCAACCCCTGAGGCAGAGCCAGAGCCTTCACACTATGGTTGATCTCTCGTGCCTGTGAGAGGACAAAGTCGCTTTGTTCGGGTGTCCACATTGACGCAGTGAACTGTAAAGCTGTTAGGACAATGCGTTCTTTGTTCTCGCCATATTGATCTTGAAAAGGGATCTTACCACAATGTCTGGATGATGTTGCTGTATGACTGATGTTGCTGTCTCGGGGCCTACGATGGAGCTCGTCAGTACAAGTCTAGAATATGCACTATTCGTTGATGCGGCGATGTCGTTATTCAGTCTTCCAAATTATGGCTCCGAAAAAGTCGCTCATCCCTGTTGATTTCTTTGCAAGGAACCTTACTCTCAGCATTCGCCACATGGTGAATCACATAGCGGTCTTTGACGATATCGACGACACGGCCTACGAGCCTCTGTGCTCGCTCAGGCGCATTGTTGACGGTGACCAGCTTGTATGGGCCTTTGGGATAAGACATCTTGGGCGGTGAATATATAAATTTGCGATAAACCAACGAACCTGCTTCAGACAGTGACACTTCTCAAGCTATTGTCGATGGCAGTCGAAAGTGAATTTGCCATGTTACCTCCAAGTACACGTAGGCCTACCACCTACGCTTTACGAAGTGACGTTGTGGATGAACGTTTATCCACGGGTATGGCGGCTTGCAGCTTTGGGAACGGCAGTGGAAAGAACGGATTTGATACCGTCGATCGCGACTTCATATCCTTATTCCTTTTTGACCACTTGGATTATTGAAATGAGATCGTGCTTATAATGAAAAGTATTGATTAGCAAAGCGGATACTTTCTCTTTTATCCACATAGCAAGACAGATCCCATGATCCAAATCGATACTCGGGTAGTAATATAAATCTGCTGAAGCGCAATATGATCTTACAAGACAGGGCACAAGCCTCTTTAAATTATCTCTACATGCCTCTACTTAGCACCAGCCCCAAACACAGTCTCCCTCATACCCGCCAACACCTCCGCGAAAGTATCCTTCAGCCCCTCGTCCAGGACCTGGAATCTCACCCTCTCAATCGGCTCAGATCTCCTCACATTCCCAGCTCTCATGATCTCATTCACGAACCATCTCGCTTCACGATCAGAGTACAGAGTCCAAGCCTCACCACTGGCCCCAGCACGTGCGGTTCTGCCGACGCGGTGGACGTAGGCTGTCAGAGCGCGGGGGACGTCGTACTGCAAGACGTGCGTGATGCGGCGGCCGGACAGAGTGTCGAGACCACGGCCTGCGCGATCGGTGGAGATCGTGATGACGGGGTCGGTTGGTTTGGAAGCGCGGTGGGTGGTATTGTTGGTTACTTTAGTGAGTGTTGTGATGAATTCGGACCAATCTGGGCGGAGATTGCGCAAGAGGTGGGATAGACGAGCGGCGGACTCGGTGCTGGATGTGAAGATGAGGACAGTGGGGGCTGAGGACTTGGTAGCAGTTGCGGTGCTCTTTTTCATGGCAGACGCATCGGATTCATCGCTGGAAGAATCGTCGTCGTCCGAATCCGAATCGCTGCTATCGTCTGAGGAAGACGAAGAGTCATCGCTACCCGACTCGTCGGATGAGCTGCTGTCTTCTGATGAAGAATCAGAATCAGAGTCCGAGTCCGAGTCAGATTCCTCTTCCACCTTCTTTGCTTGTTTCGGCTTGCTTGGAGATTGGACGACTAACACTCTTGATCGCAGCAACTCAAGTAGTTGCAGGGGCTTCTCGCCTCCATCTCCCACAGGCACACAGTATTCTTTCAATGTAGGTGGGATCTCGAAAGCTCCAGTATCCCCGTTCACCATATCCGTATCGTTTACGGTACTGGCTCCTGCAGATGCATCAAGGCCATCTTGCTGTTCCGCTCCCTGAACAACCACCAGCTGAGGTCGCTTCAGTTTCAAAGCGGTGAGCTTCGAGATGTCTCTGGTCATGGTAGCACTCAGAACAACCTTCCTGACCTGTCTCTCAAAACGGTCGTCCCACAAGCCGGCTGACCGAAGGTACTTCTCACGGGCATCTTGCTCCTCCTCGGGGCGTTGTTTTGTCAATTCCTCGTCCAGTCGCTGCAAAAAGCCATCGTACTGTTGATCCAATAGCTTGTCCGCTTCATCGATAACGACCCAGCTGACTGATGCGATGCTAAAGCCAAGAGTGGATCCCAAGTGCTCGAGAAGACGACCAGGAGTGCACACAAGTAGATCGACAGCCGAAGTGTGCGTCGAAACGTGATCTACAAGACCGTGCAGCACGTCTTGAATTTCCTGATCATCGCGTTCAGTCCATTGCTCCAATTCCTCGGCGTATGCATCAAAGTCCTCGCTATCGATTGGCGGAGGGTTATCTTTGCGTTGCGCCTTTCGCATCAACTCGGCATATGCGTGAGGGTCGTATCGCCGACCGGTGTGTACGAGTCTTTGCTGCTCGTCCTTGAACCTGCCAGCGCCACTTGAAATGCCCACCTTCAGATTGCTGCCTTTTGCTAAGCTTTCGGCTACTGCTGCAACCTGCATAACAAGTTCTCTTGTAGGAACCACAACCAGTCCTCGTAGTCTTTCATGTGAACCTGGACTCTTCTTCAAAGCCTCAATCATAGGCAGCAAGTACGCGATCGTTTTGCCACTTCCTGTCGCAGCGCTGACTGCGACGTCTGGCAGCACGCTTTCGGTTCCTGACAAGAATTTCGATCCCTTAGTGCCGGGCTGAAGGAGCAAAGGGATGAGAGCCTGCTGAACTGGTAAAGCGTTGCGGAAGGACAAGTCGGAAAGATGCTTGACGGTGCTCTCTGGAAGACCCAAATCGGCGAATGATGCTTTCACGTCGTCCGAGATTGTTGTGGGCTCGGCCAGCCAGGACGGCAGAGCAGAAAATGCTGGCTTAAACTCCTTTGGTTCGTTGACAGGCTGTGGAAATGGCGCAAGATCTCTCTTTTGGACTTCTGGCTCGGCTTCCACCCCTACGTCCGTTGGCTTCTCAGCTTCCTTTTTCTCAGCCAATTGTCTAGCTTTCTGGAATTTGCCCATGACGCCAGCATAATTCTTGAGGTGGTCCTCTTCAATCTCGACAGCACTTTTCCTCACTTCCGGTTCTTGCGCATCTTGCAAAACTCCTTCCAATTTGTGACGGCGCTTCTTTGGTTGGGCACTCTCAACTTCCTCATTTGCCGCGTCGATCATGATCTCGTCTTGATTTCCTGCTCCATTGCTCTCAACAAGGTTTTGCGCAGGCGCATCCGTTGGCTGATCCGGACTAGCATCTTTCCGTCTCTTTTTCCGCTTCGATGAATCTCCTGTTGTCACATCCTCCATTTTGCCATCCTCGGCGGCTTTCTCTGTCCTGGGTATGTCGTTTGATGCACTCTGACCCAGAGCACGCGCAATTGCGCCGTCCTCTTCGGCCTGCGCATTACCAGTCCCAGCAGATTCGTTGTCGTCGCCATTCTTTGTAGCTTCTTTTCGAGCTTTCCTTGCTTCCTTTTCCAGTTTATGTCTCTTTTTGTTGTTCGTGATATGCGCAAACTCGCTCTGAGGCTTGGGAGCTGTGGTTGTCGGAGGGTTTTCGATCTCGGCGAGCAGCTCTAGAGGCTGTACAGGTACCGATGGTTCAATTGGTGCTATCTCGTCGTCATTCTTATTGCGCAGCTTTTTCGCTTTACGTTCAGCTTTTTGCTCTTCGCTGCGCTCTCGCTTGCGCTTTTTGTCGGCTTCCGGTGAGGCAGGTGTTGGTGCTGGAGGCGCACTGACTACCTGAGGTGCTGCAGCCAATGCCAAAGGTTTCGGTGGCACATAGCGATTGTACAAAGGCGCCATGGCCGGTCAATGTGCAGTTTTGCGAATGGGTGGTATGATTTTCTCTCACAAAGCCTGGCAGCGAGCATTCTCTCTCCCCGCAGACTTTCTTTCATGTGATGAACTTGGGAAAGCTCGTCGGAGATTCGGCGGAGATGCCAAGCGGACATCGATAAACAACCCCAGCCTTCATCGATGGTCGTTTCTCAGGAGGCATCGGGAAATACATCGTAACTAGGACTGAGCATTGCAATTGTTTTTGGATCCTGTCTATAGAGACAACTCGACGCGTAACTGCTATTGCCACCAGCATGCGCTGAAGTGCCTACGGATGAGCGCCTACGAGGCGCCGCTACCACCACCACCACAATGCCGTACAACATCGCGTATGTCAAGTCGAAGAAGATCATGGCAATGTTCCTTAGTAGGAGGCTAACTACAATAGAATGATCTCTGATTTCTTCTACCCCCAACCAGGAGGTGTTGAAAGTCACATCTACCAGCTGTCATCTGTACGTGTCTGTGGGGCTATCCAATCCCGCTTTGCTTCACAAATGAAGCCATCAAATCAAGTGTAGCGACAGCTGACAATTTTCCCAGAAATTGATCGATCGCGGACATCGTGTCATCATCATAACACACGCCTACGACTCTCCCGTGCGGACGGGGATCCGGTACCTCACAAATCGAGTGAAAGTCTACCATCTTCCACACTGGGTTGTCTACCGGAGCACGACATTCCCGACTGTATTCAGTTCATTCCCTTTGCTCCGACAAATCTTCATCCGGGAGCAAATACAAATTGTCCATGGTCATGCATCTCTCAGCAATCTATGCCACGAGGGCATTTTGCACGCGCGAACGATGGGCTTACGGACTGTCTTCACGGATCATTCACTTTTTGGCTTCAGCGATGCTGCTAGTATCATGGCGAACAAGCTGCTGAAGTTCTCTCTGAGTGATGTCGACCATGTTGTCTGCGTTTCGCATACTTGGTAGGTTTGAACCGCCAGGCCAGCAAGTCAGAGATATAGCTAACATCATGAAGCAAGGAGAACACGACGCTGAGAGCAAGCTTGAACCCACTGAGTGTCTCAGTAATTCCAAACGCCGTAGTGGCGAGCAACTTCCGCCCCTTACAACCCCACGAAGTCAAGGCACCACAGCTCTACGGAGACAAAGGACTGCTACTGCCACCTCCGCCCGACCCAAGCCAACCCATCGGACCCGGGGACCCCATCACGATCGTCGTGATATCCCGTCTATTCTACAACAAGGGAACGGACCTCCTCATCAGTGCCCTGCCATTACTCCTAAGACGCCATCAGAACCTCCGCTTCATCATCGCAGGCAGCGGACCCAAAGCCATTGATCTCGAACAGACCCTGGACTCCCTCCCCCAGCAGCTAGTGTACATGCCCAACGGGCAGTCCCGCGTGGTTCTCTTGGGCAGCATCAGGCACGAAGAAGTGCGCGACGTGATGGTTCGAGGCCACATGCTCCTCTCGACCAGCCTGACAGAAGCCTTCGGCACAGTGCTAGTCGAAGCAGCCTGCTGCGGCCTAATGGTGGTCGCGACCCGCGTCGGCGGTGTGCCCGAAGTCCTGCCCGGCAACATGACCGTCTTCGTGCTGCCGGAAGTGCAAGACGTGATCCGCGGCGTGACGGAAGCCGTCGGGCTCCTCACGACCAAAGCGGTGCGCCGCGACCGCTTCCACGACCAGGTGAAGATGATGTACTCGTGGGCGGACATCGCGCGACGCACGGAGCGCGTCTACGACCTGATCACCGGCTCGTCCAGCGCGGAGGATAATTCCGAATACTACAACAGCGAGTGGGAGAACTACGGACAGCCGACGACGACGCAGTCCTTCGCGCTGATCGACCGGCTCAAGAGGTATTTCGGCTGTGGAATTTGGGCCGGCAAGCTGTTCGTCATCGTCGTCGTGATCGACTACCTGATCTACTGCTTCCTCGAGCTCACGTACCCGCGGCACAAGATAGACATGTGCAAGCCCTGGCCCGCCGTCGCGCAGAAGGATTCTTCCGCACTGCTGCGCGGCGACGCGGAGACGGAGACTGAGGTCGAAGGTTACACGACTGCCGTCGCCGTCAGGCATCAATCCCACAACAGCAGCGGCATGCGCAGTAATGGCAGGAGGGAGCATGCCGCTGCCGGGCTAGGGTTGGGCGCCGGCTAGACCCTGTCAGACTTGGCTTTTCGACCGGTCTGCGACGAGGAAAGATTTTGGGCACCTACTACTGCTGAAAAGTACAAAGTACCTACCTACCTACCTACCTACCTAGGTAGGCAGGTGCCACGACATGCTGTAGAGCCGCGCTCGCGCGCGCGGACGGGATTGCCATGTTTCTTCCGGCGCTTATCAGCCGATGCCGGGTTGAAAGTGACCGTTTGTTTTGATCGTCGTCATGGTTTTAGGTATCAAACCAAGGAGACGAGCCTCGCCTCCATTTCCCGTCCTACCTCGTATAGACAATCTAAGCGTTCTCTACTTGCCGCAATCCTTCCCATGTCGATTGCATTTGCTCAACAGCATTCGCGCGCGCGAGATTGATCCACCAGTAAGAATCCCTGTCACTGGCGTTGAAGGGAATCAAACAGAGAGACGGCGGGAAAATGGGAAAAAGAGACAGGGAAGACATGCCGCGCGCGCGAAAGGAAGGACGCCTATAGATCATTCTGGAAGGCAAGCACACGCACGCGCGTGTGTACGTGTCTGAGCGCTTGACCATGACACAGTAGTAGTAGTGCGAGATGCATGTTCCTGACATGATGATTGTCCGAACGAAGTGCGCGGGAGGTGCCATTTGTTGACGACAACAATCAAAGCGCCGCGGTGCCGCAATGCCCCGTGGCTGCGCATCAGCCCGCGGGAGTAGCAGGGAACGAGCGTGTTATGATGCCTGTTGGTGCATGAGGATGGGGGAGGGCAAGGCTGGAAGGTGCTTTTGTGCTGTGATTTCCGCGGTCATGCGGGCGAGAAGTGACTTTTCCGCCTTTTGTTGTTATTGTGGTCGATGGCAGGTTCCGCTTGATGCCTGACTGCAACGATTGACTGACTCGATGCGAGTGCGGAATGGGTAGCAATAGTGATGATGCTACTAATCGCAAGAGTAAAGTAATACGTGCACAGTACGACCCTTGCGTGCGCAAGTTTTCGAGGTGGCTGGGGGTGATAAATGAGAGGGGACACGGGTTGCCGCTTCAGCCTTGTATCTGGGTCCTAGAGTTCGATGCCTTTGTTTTACGAGTCGCAGTAGTCGTAATAGCATTGGAAGGAATCAGGTAAAACGAAATTAAGATATGCTTCGAGAAGGGCTGGGGTTGGCGTCTGTGGCGGCTGTTGGCGTGCATTGTGAGACGAGGTGGAGGGGGGCTTGGGATGGATTGCTCTGGAGGCTGGTTTGTGATGGATTGATCCTCCAGTCGCCGGAGATAGAATGGACGCTTGAGCATTCTAGAGCCTGAAGTTGATTGAGGCAGAGAAGGCGAAGGAATGCTGAACTATACTCCTTTGCGTATGTGCATGTCGCTCTTGGGTGAGGATTTGCTTTGTTCGGGCAGCCATTGGGCATATGCGGGAGTGTGGTATAGTTAGCAGTAAAGTAGTGTCGGCGCACACACCCACACGTCTCTTTTTTGCCAGATTGATTGCCCGATCTGCACTCGCTTGGGGTCGATCTTTGGGCGCATGGATACATGTAGGTGTCCTTAGTCATGACAGCCTGGTGGGAAGAAGTGATGTCGTCGCGATCAGCAGCAGCTGGGCATCAACGTTGAAAGTACCTCCTAGCCTAGCATTTCAAGGCGCGCGACCAGATCAACGGCCGAGAAGACAGACAACGGCCGATGATGGAGGGATTGTTCAGAGAGTCTCACCGGATCTGCCGATACCCTAGCTTGGCGTCAGGACTCAGAGTTGGGCGGTTTTGGCTTGATAAGTGCGTATCACGGACGCAGCCTCGCTCTCGGACGCAGTCAAGACTCAAGAGAGTCCAAGCTGGGCAGCGAGGGCCGTTGGGCGGCGGCGTGGTGCCCGGGAATTCGGAAATGAAGCGTGTTTCGACTTTTTCTGGAAGAAAAGCACAGGACAGGCAGGCGAGGAAGGGCACGTCATGTATCGCGATTGTCTCGGGACGGTGCACGTCTTGCGCGCGCGCGCTTCAACCGTGGTTGATAATATAGTCTACCCAATACTCTGCCATATCTGGATCGTCGTCATAGATCTGAGGTCTAGTCGCAGCAAGAAAGCACACGATCAAGATGCTCTCGGCAACATAGCCAGATCGTTCGAGCTAGTCATCGCCCAACCTACACACAAGCGACGAACCTACACCACCAACAAAACTTCACGACTCGCCATGGAGAAACAAAGCGACTGGGCGATATAGGGTCAGCGAGAGAGACAAGGCAGGCACCAGGGTACGCAGATACACGCCGATCTTGTGACCGTTGACTGCTGCACCTCACACGCACAGGCACGTGTGGCGCTCCACCTGGACACCTCACTCACATCTGGGGGCGTCGGCCATCCCAGGTCATGCTACTGCAGGTACCCCATCCCCTTGCCACGAATAAAAAGGAACTACTGCGAGCAACCGCCACTGCATATGTATGTAGGTCCGTTTCTCCTTCGACTGCTCTCCTCCATACACATCAAGCAGCTCGACCCTCCGCCTGCCGGGCCCTTGCCTTTGCCTCGCAGCCCGGCACTCACTAGCAGCAGCAATAATGTTCTGCTTGTCTGTCCATGCATACTACTGCGCCTGTCAGGTCAATCTCCCTACGAGTCCGGCAGGGTCATCGTCTGCCTTTCTCTCATCATCATCATCATATCATATGCCACCTGCATAGGCTCCGAATGTCTCTCCTTGCCCTATCAATGACCGTTGCACCCTACTTCTTCCCACACGCCAACCACGTGCAACATACACCACGGGAACAGCCAGACTTCCTGCAAAGCCATGGCACTACCCGACGCCTCTTTTCGCTTCTCTTCCCAAAGAATAGAGCTGAACGCTGAACCGCGCTCGCACAGCCAGAGGCAAGTGACAAGTAACCTTTGCCTCTAAAAACTCTAGTCGACTCTTTCCCGTGTGGGGCCCAAGCACTGCTTCGATCTTTGCCGTCTCCACCTTGCCTGACACGCTGCGCTTTTCTTGTCATGCAACCCGTAACATCCATGCCATGCCCACACACCTCGCTGTAGCACCACCGCACGGCATAGCGCTGGCTCAGATGCACACGCCCGCTGCCATCCTGCCCTGTCTGCCTGTATCATCTTTTTCCCGCCAGCCCAATGCCCTCGCGCTCGTTGGGCCATTGGTGCTCGCAGGCGTCCCTGCCCGCAACCTTCCCTCTCGCTCGTCTCATCTTCCAACCGTAAGTCTTCTTCACGTCCGCCCCGGAGCTCTACCTGGTACACTAGCCGGCGCCCGCAAAACTACACCTTTTGGCTCCTCTTCAAGTCATTTTCCCTCGGCCAATCACGCCACGCAATCGCCTTTCCGCATTGCTGCGCGCGGTCAACGCCAGTCTTGGGCTCCGACAACCTCACCAACGAGCCAGACGGCGATCATGCCTGTCCGCCCATCCCGGCCCTCCTCGTCCGAGTCTCTTCCCAAGCCACAAGCCTTTTTCTTCATTTCCCTCCTCCCATATCAATCCCCCCGACGCATCTCACCTCAGTACCGGGTAGCCGGTCGACGCCTCCCAATCCTCAAACGTCGGCCCAGCCCTACACCAGCTAACGGCCTTCTTGCGACACCTCGTTCCCCTGCAGCCGTTGCGGGCCAAATTGTGTCACTGACTCCCTCACCACCACCTCCACCACCACCCTCCGTCATCATCCTCACTTTGCCAGAGCTTTTGCCGCTCCAGTCCTCCGCTCGCGTGGCATTTCACCGCGCCGCTCGACTCTCGGCGCCCATTCCCTGCTCTGAGTTTGAGCCATTGCACGTCCGCGCGACCACGTCTTGCCCCGCGCTCCGGCCGTGACTGACTGAGCTGACCAAGAAACACACGCGCTGTGACGCCGTGCCTCTTTGGAAGCATTGTTGCGACTCTACCCTCTTCATCTCCTGCCTTACACTGGTCGAAACCAATCTCGCTTCATCCGCGCACGCACGGCATTTCATCGTTCTGCCATTCGTTCCAGACTGACCTCGAGTCGTTCTTTTGTCGGCCATCAGCAATCTTCAATCCTTTTTGTCATTGGGCGGGACCTTGCTTCATTTCTTCGGCACCAGCGCTTCTACCACCTTTCCATTCGGCTTCTACACGATACGGCTTGCGTAACAGCATCATCCTGGAGATTCTCAGCCTTGTGAAGTCATCTGGCTGGTCCTTCTGTCTTGTCTGTGCGGGTTTGCAATCTGCCTAAACAAAACCCTCCTTCACTCCACCGCTGGTTGGCGAGCCTTCCTGGTCGATTCAATTTTTTTCCAACAAGGACACGACCGTTCTGTACCATAATCAATCTCTTCACGATCAACGTCATTTCACAACCACCCAAGCTTCTTGCGCAACACCACTCCCACCAAGCGATTCGTCGAAACAATTGCAATCGTGGCTTTATTCTATGATACCCCGCCCGTTTCACCGGCCTCGCAGCTCAAGAGTAACGACAAAGATCTGCCAGATCGCTGGAGAACACTCCATCCTGTGATGGAACATTATGAACCAACACGACGACAGTATGCGCCTACTTCATATCCCGCGCAGCAACCACAGCAAAACCCACCTCAGACCGCTGGGCCTTATGGAACACCAGGCTCTGTCGAACGCTTCAGGCAATCCAATTATATGCAGCAATCGCCGTCGGCGGCGCAAGCAGCGAGTCGAGCAAGTCACGATGCGCAGCAATTGTACAACTTTTCGCAAGGTGTTCAGTACGCAACAGGCACAAACGTACCAGCGAGCCAGCTTCAGCAGTACGGTCAGGAATACCAACCGCAAGAGCCGCGACAGCAGTCGCAACAATACCAACAGTATGGGACCGGTGTCATGTATGGTATGCAACAGCAAAGTCAACAGCCTACGCAAACAGCCTATGAGCAAGTACCGGCCTATCGACAACAACGAGCTGGCGCTGCGCCTGAGACACTGTCCTCGCAATTTGGGGAGTCACAGACGGCACAATACTACCTTGCAGGACAGAGCGTTCCCACTAGCGCACCATCCACGGAACTCGCGGCGCCTCAAATCCCTTCGCAGTATTCGCAGCAGAGCGCATACGCACAACCTGGTCCTTCAACACAGCAATCATATGCAATGCTCGATCCAACGCAGTCAGCCGCGTACCCGGCGTACAGTCAGCAACATCAATATCCCGCTCCAGCGCAGCCGCAGCAATCTACGGAATCGATCGATCAGGCGTTTAGTCGTTACCAGACATCGATCCGGACGATTTTCACACGAGCTCGGGAAGGTGATTTGAGGAACATGCCTGAACAGTTACTTCAAATTTCGCAATATCTACTTGGCAGCGCCGAGGGACTTGGTAGGTAGCAATCTTCGAGAAAGAACCAGTCTCTGGTGAACGATAGCTAACAATCAAATTCAGGACTAACACGAGACGACGAAGCATTGCATGACGACCGCATCCGACTCTGGGACGAATTCAACCGCGCTTGGCTTGCGACCTTGCAGCGCCAACACGATCTGACGCAAGACATGATCCAGAGCGGGCAGGCGCTGCACGAATCGCAGTCCATCATCAACACCGCAGCCCTCGAACAGCTCGGGAGGGAACTCGTTCGATTGTGCGATCACATTGAAAAGCATGGACTGGTCGATTACCAAATGGGAGTCGCGGAAGAGGAGATTATGGACCGTAAGTTTTTATTCGATCGATCGATCAAGAAACCAACTCCCTTGACAGCAAACAAGAGCTCCCAACTAAGAATCAATCCCAGTCCTCCTCCGCTGCCTATCACTCCTCGACTCCCCCAGCGACCGACGAAGCGGATCGACTTCGCGACCTCAGAGCTCCTCTGCAGCAGCGGCGAGACAAAGATGAGCGGTCTGGCATGTTCACGTCTCACATTGAAGTCGCCAAAAAAGCCACCGGTAGCACATATCGGAGAATTGTCTCAGCCTCGTTCGCGCCCTTGCGGGTTGGGCTTAGGCCCGCGCGTCTGACTGGCGGAGCGATTTTCCAAGGCCGGACGTAACGATTCTGTACGCAGTCCGCGGTCGAGTTATATCGCCAGGGTGGATTCTCCTCTTGATCCTCTTCGACGCCCCTTTCTTGTCAGCATTCTTCAATACACTTTCGTGACACAAGGAGGTAAAAGAAAAAAAAAACCATCCGGCGCAAGGATATTTCAAGTATCGCGAAAGTTAAACTCTTTCGAGCTCGGCCGGTCGGTGGTGGCTGCTCTCTTTGGTGGGCGTCTTTGGCGGCTTCGCGAGGCTTTCTTCACTTTTCATACGCAAGCGTCGGCGCTCCGGACACAACGCACGCACACATTGGATCTTGTTTCTGCGTTTGCTTCCATACTTCCTTTTGCTATCTGCATGGCGATGGAGAGGAGACTATCTCGTCGTGCTTTTCTTGTTTTTCTACTTCTTTGCTTTTCTTTCAATCTTGCATGCATAATGTCTTTTTCCACAATTTGGTCATCATCGGCTTTCTCTCATCTCAAAATATATCCAGAGGAGAGGAAAAATTGGGCGGCCGAAGGGGGTGTCTTTGTTTTTTTTTTTTTTTTTT
>MSJI02000885.1:119563-148403 GCA_001931905.2 Cladosporium sp. IMV 00045 | reverse complement strand
TCGATCGCGCTGGTGGTAAGGATGCCGACAAGACAGGCGGCGCTAGTGCTCTCGACGATACCGATGTCGCTGGTGTCAACTTCTCGAACTATTCACGCGATTCACTCATGCGCAAGCTTGCCAGAACCGAAGACACCGAGCCCAAGGCCACCCCTGCGATTCAGCAGAGGGCAGCCCCTATTGATGAGCCAGCCCCAAGCCGTTGCATTCTCCTCAAAAACATGTTCACTGAGGAAGAGTAAGTTGTTATCCATTCATCACAAATTTTCATCTAGCTAACAGTCCTGGCAGCGCCAAGAATCCGGGTTTTGACAAAGAGCTCGAGGCCGACGTCACTGATGAGTGTCAGAGGCAGTACGGCAAAGTGCTTCACTGCGGCGTCATCCCTCTCTCCGCCAACGGCGAGACCTACGTCAAGTTTGAAAGTATTGACGGTGGCATCCAGGCTTACCGTGGCTTGAACGGCCGTTGGTTCGCCGGACAGCGCATCACCGCTCAGTACGTTGTCGAGGCTGTCTACAACATGAACTTCCCCAACTCTGCGAGGTTCTAAGGTATGTTTGTGTGCATTCCGAACTTGGTCTTCGAGCAGCAGCAGTAGCTGCAGGCACAGCAGATTCTTTAGGAAGCCACATCAATGAGCGCACTGGCAACGTGCAGCAACACCGCAGCAAAGAATGCAGCACCGACAGGCGGCCACAAGTTCATCACAATCAGGCACAGTGAGAACGCAGCACTCAGAAAACGGGCAGCTTGCATGGGCAAATCATCTTTGGCCGCGCCCAAAACTCAGATTTCTTTCCGGCGTTTCACCATTGGCGCGTTTGAGCAATCACCACGGTTTGATACCATAGGGCCTCACCAGAGCTCTAGTTGGCGTTTCTTGACTTCTCTTTTTGCACTTTCCCAGAAAACACAAAGGTTTGGCCCCGCACTGCCATGAACATGGCGTACATAGCGGCTTTTGCTTTCTAAATTCAGTCAGACTCACAAATGCAAATCACTTTAATACCATAACTGGTCTTTATACCTGCACCGATCTCAGGTGTTTGGTAGTTCTCTTTCTCACAATTTAGCACACGCTCGCATATTCTAGGCAGAGCTTAACTGGTCATGCACTTTCATTGATTGTGGAAGAAAGCATTGATCATGTCGCACAATTTTGACAGACGCAGCAGCAACCACACTAGTGCCTGAATCTGGACACGGAATGAGCGATGGGACATCAAAGCCTAACAAAATAGCGAAACGACTTCTCAACCCGCCAGACCTCCCGGCGACGTCCTAACCTACCTCTTGAACTTGCCAGCAATGCACTGTGTAACAAGCGGCACATCAGTCCAAGAATTCCCATTCTGCGTCGGAACCTCAGACAATTCATAGCTCGTGCTAAACATTCCAGCGCTCCAACCCGTCCATCCGAGATAGACGTCCGAGTAATTATTCAGCACATCCAGCTGCTCGCACATGGCTTTCAAGCAACTCGCATCGTTCGGCCCGCCTCCCGTCTCCGTCAAAATCGCTTGCCTCTTATTCTGCCTCAGCCAATTGCCCAGGTTCGTGAAAGCGTCGACGTTGTTCGTCGTGCAGTACGTGTGCGTGCCGGAGTTGTCCGAGTCGAGGTACTTGTGCCCGTCGAAGATCAGGTTCGTCGTGCTGCCGTCGAGGTTCGTCACTTTCATCAGAGCGCCGCCCGAGCCGTTGGAGATGAAGGCCCCGGCTGAGGTGAAGTCTGTGCCGGGGAGGAGGATTTTGTTGCCTGTTGCGCCGGCTTGGCGGATCGCGGTCACGGCTGCTTGGACGGTTGTAGCCCAGGTGTTGATGTTGAGGTCGTGCTGGAAGGGGGTGTTGGTGGGACTTGGTTCGGGTCACTTAGGGGTGGTGAGGGAGCTTACCGGCTCGTTCATGAGACCAAAAGCGATCTTGTTGTTGTTCTTATACTTGGTGGCGATCTGAGACCAAAGGCTGGCGAATTGAGCGTTGGTAGGACCGCCCTGACCGACAATGGCGTCGTTCCAGCGCGCGTAGTTGTGGATGTCGACAATGCAGAGTGCAGCGCCGGTGTTCAAGCAGCCTTGGATTTGGGCATCGTAGGTATTCCAGTTGTTCGAGTCGAGCGTGCCGCCGAGGTTGTTGTTGAGGAGAAATTGCCAGCCGACTGGGACGCGGAAGGTATTCATTCCGCTGTCTCTGAAGAAGTGGTTCATCTGATTGATGCCTGTCTGGCCGGGGTTAACGACGCCCGTTGTCTTGCAGGTGCCGTCGATGGTGCAGCCGAAGTCGAGACCGGCGATCTGTTGGTGCTTTGGTTAGTGAAGTGATCGAAGGCGGCGTAATTTTGGCTCACTTACGTTGGTGCCACCATAATGAACGCGGCCAGAACCAGAAGTGGGAGTAGAGGTTGCACTACGAGATGTGGCCATTGTCGAAGAACCAGCTCTGGTAGTCGTAGTTGTGGCGGTACCCGGCACACATTGAGAATAGTAATCGTTCTGCTTCTGACAAGTGTATCCAGAAACGCAAGTGGTTGCACCTGACCAACCCTGTCCACCACACTGAGCCCAAGCCTGGCCCTGAGCGTAGGCAGAACCAGCTGCCGTCACTCCGGCCCAAATGATGAATGATGATTTCATGATTGGAGAAGACCGAAATCAATGATGAAAGTAGGGTTAAGCAGACTTGCTTCGAAAGGCATGATGGTCGAGTACACACAAAGCCTTATATAGATGCCTGACATGAGGTCTAGATCCAAGCATCTGTGAAGATCTGTCAACCACCATATTGTGTAGTCAGACAGGCTTGATACTTTGGCTAAGCTAACAAGCGAGGTTTGAGATTGACCACGGAATAAGCTTAAAGAGGTAGCGGGGAGGGCTCATCCGCACTACTTCGATGATGTGGCTGACGGAGATGGATGGAAACGGATATCTTCACATATTCGACGGGCTTACGGAGAGACAAGAGTCCTGATCCGGTTGAGCCTCGATGTGACTCGATCAAGATGGAGGGTAAGCAGTCGATCCCACTTGGAATCCTCTAGAGCCTTGTTCTCCACAAAGGAGCTTGAGCACTCCAGCGAGGCGACGACTCGAAGTGTTGCGTACCTGGATGGTTGCCCAGATGGAAGTGTTGCGGTCTACCCCCGTCGCGGGTGGAGATTGAATGGTCCTACAGAGCCGTAGCATGCGCCTCGTGAATCTGTAGCAGAGACACAGGGAATGCGAGCCGTTCAAGCCATCTTCCTGGTGCAAGCTGCTGGCTTAGCCGCTTAATATAATCATGTCTGCCATCCTGGTCGCTCATATGCCTAGATGCGGAGGATGCGGCCGGCTAAAGGAGTCAAGCTTTGGTCTCCAGGCTGAAGACCATGCTATCTAGATCTTCATATATCGCGCAATGTGCCGAAGTGCCAGAGAAGAAGTGAGGTTGAAGCGGATAGTGCGGGCATAAATTTGAAGAGAACGACAATGAATAAGGGCTGGGTGTCCACGGTACACACGAAAGCGGTATGCCGAGGTTGGACAAGGAGAGCTCACAGCTTCAATGGAGAGCAAAAGTGGGGCTCGCCTGGACAACGAGCCGACGTCGCCGCCGATGGACCTCAATCCTTCCCTACTTCTTCATATTACTTCAAATCCATATATTGCACTATATTGATTCCACGTGAACACCTCTCTTCCCTAACCCCCTCAAGATGCCGCAGAAGCTTAGGCTCGCCGTCTCGCAATCTCGAACCTTGCCTACTTTGGCCGCCACTTTGGAAGCACTCAAAGCGACCACGCAACAAGCAGCTAGCGAAGGCGTCGACCTCATCCTTTTCCCTGAAGCCTATCTCGGAGGCTACCCCCGGACCTGTAACTTCGGCGCGGCAGTTGGTGCCCGCTCAGATGAAGGCAGAGAGCAGTTCTTCCAGTACTTCCGTGCTGCCGTTGACCTAGGCGATACGCCCCGCGGTGCCGGCGATGAATGGGTCGATCGTGAACTCGAAGTGAAGAAAGGCCAGGAGTACCGTGGCGATGGTACGAGGGAGTATCTCGAACGTGTGGCGAGAGAGACTGGTGTCTTTGTCGTAACCGGCTTGGTGGAGAGGAGTGGAGGCAGCTTGTACTGCTCGGTCGTCTACGTTTGCCCTCGACTCGGATGCATCGGCAAGCGCAGGAAGGTCATGCCAACTGGCACTGAACGATTGGTGTGGGCTCAAGGCTCGCCGTCGACTCTGCGCGCCGTCACAACTACCATCAAAGGCGTCAAGCTGACAATGGCAGCCGCAATCTGCTGGGAGAACTACATGCCATTGCTACGCTACTCTCTCTACAGCCAGAACGTCAACCTTTACCTGGCGCCAACCGCGGATGCGAGAGACACTTGGCTTTCTCTCATGCGCACCATCGGTGGCGAAAGCAGAGCTTTCGTACTGAGCGCCAACATGTGCGTCAAGAGGAAGCATCTCCCGGAATGGATCACTGGAAGGAAGGGCTCGACCGCTGTCAGTGACGCTGCATCGACTCTCGGCTCCGCTGCTCCCAGATCACGAACTCGCAGAAGGAGCACTCTTACGGTCACCGAAGAGAAACACGAGCTCGTCCTCCCCTCTGCCGACGAGCAGGCTGTCAACGGCGACAACTCTCTCACTAAGTCGCTATCTCAAATCGCGATCGCTGATGGTGCAGGCTCTCCTTCCGATGAAGAGTTTGTCTCACGAGGAGGGTCTTGCATCGTCGGACCTTTCGGCGACGTACTCAAAGAGCCCATGTGGGAGATCGAGGATGCTGGAATGCACATCGTCGATGCCGATTTCGAAGATTGCGAGCGCGGACGCCTGGATCTGGATGTAGCTGGCAGCTATTCTAGGAACGACGCCTTCCACCTGGAGGTTGATGGTCTCGACTTGGATCCACCGCAGTAAGGAAAGTGATTCATGCAATCATTGTCACGGCCTTGCAATGAAAGTAAGACTGAAATTTGAATAAGAACATAGGCGAAGCTATCAAGTTCCAGTTTCCTCATTTTCTCTTTGCTGAACCTCCCCCAGCTGATCATGAAAGTCCCTTTCAGCTCCAACATACCCAATGCTCTCGGATTGTCCTTCCTCCATTCCAATATCGACGTCCCGTTTACCAACACAGCAGAGACCATCACACCAGCATCAAATCTCCCTCCGCATGCTGATGCTGGGAAGAGATACCAGGGTTCATGAAGCACGCGCGACAGAGATCGAAGCCCTCGCAGAACTTGCACTCATAGCGAGTACCAATAATCTGCTGATGGCAATGATCGCAGACGTAGATACTGCCGCCGCATCGAATCTTGTCGAAGCGCATTTGGAAGACCCTGGCTCGGCGTCTCTGCTCGGCCTGGCCCTCTTCCCAGGAGAATGTTCTGCGACTTGGCTTGGGCTTTGCCTTTTGGTCGCAGTTGTGACAACAGAAATCTGCTGTCTTGCCGTGCTCCTGGGCGTCACGCATGTAAGCCCGGAGGGAGAGCTGCTGGTCGTCGTACATTCTGGCATCTTGGAGACCTTTGCCCACGCAGACCGGGTGAAAGTACTTGTCGCACTTCGTGCACACGACCATATTGCTATCGTATGGCATCTTGCAGCCACAGTGCTTCACTGCCTTGATGGGCCTGGCGATACGGGGGCCAGCGACCTTGCTCTCGTTCTTGACGTGGGCGGCAGGAAGGCCGGCAGAAGATTTGGTGATGATAATGTGAGGTCTCTCGAGGTCAACCGACAAGTTTGCTTCTGCTCTATCCGAGAGAGCCATGCTGGGTTCACCGAACACTGCAGCCTTGGGAGGTCGCGGAACCGCTGCCTTGGGGATCCTGGGCTTGCGAGGAATGAAAGGATTCACGGTCTTCTTCCTCTGGATGCGTACTCTCTGGGCGGTGTTTTGGAAGGACTCGTGGGCACGATCACCGGCAGTGCTGATAATCGCAATAGCGTTAGCGGTGGTTGAAGAAGAAGTGTTGGTGGTCGGAACGGCAGGACCGTTGACTTCTGGACGGCTGGACGACCCCTTGGCCTCTGGATCCGCCCTCAGCCTCTTCGCGACATGGTGGGTCTCTGTCGAAGGCTTTGGGCGGAATGCGAGATTCATCACGAAGCTTGCGGGTTGCTCGTTCGAGGCTGGTGATGGACTTCTCTCTTTCCTCCGGCCGAGGACCGGATTGGCGGAGAAGGTGTACATGTTGTTCGACATGTTGATCTTGCTCTGGACTGCGTGTTGGTTGGTGTTAAACTGTTTGTAGGAGAGCAGTTTGATCGCGTCGCTGTTGCGGAGACCAGAATGGATGTTCTTGTTGAGGAGAGAGGAAGAAGAAGAAGAACAGGAGTTGAACGGTGCGAGAAGAGGGTTTATATATTGCAGGGGTGTCGAGTGTAGTGAATCGTCGTGAGGCAGATACGACACCTCAAGTTGCGTTCACGTTGCACGAAGTCGAAGTCGATGTAAGTGAAGTCGATGGCTTAACTGGCAGGTGCCTGGGGCGTGCCTGCCATCTTTGTCGAATTCTGAAAAGGTTGAACCTTCACTGGCATGTGCCTGGGTCGCGCCTGCCATCTTTGTTGACTTTCGATCATGTGACAGCATCGGGCCGCTCGATGACGATGCATGGGGTTGAGGGTGTAAGTGAATATATACGATTGGAGGAAAAGGTGACGTCGTTCCAAGATTCTCGAGAAGCAGTCATTCACATGTACGGCTTGCAACGTCGTGGAGCCGAAGGGTGACATGGACAAGTATATGTTGATCATGTTGATCGCAAGCCTTTGCAACCAATTCCGTTGTACAGTCCAGGAAAAGTATATATCACTCTGGTGTAAGAAGAAAATGAAGAATTGAATCAGAGCGTCGTGCAATGGTCAACTCCTCTTGTGGCTTATATACACCTCCACTTCATCAACACCGATACATGAGCTCATGCAAAACACCTTAGGCGCCCACGTCAGAGACGGACAACATGTAGCAAACGAAAATCTAGAACTGCATTCATATCGGACGCTGCTGCTGCATATCAAACAATCTTTCGACTCGCATCAAGCAGCGGCTAGCAGCATGTCTCAAAGCCGCTACCTACCATCTGCCGGCTAACCCTCAATCAACCCCTCCAACTTTCCAACGATAAACTCCACCACAGCATCCGGGCCTCTCTCAACTTGCAAGCCCTGAGGCAGTGCCAGAGTCTTCACAGCAGGGTTGATCTCTCGCGCATGCGAAAGGACAAAGTCGCTTTGTTCGGGTGTCCACATTGATGCAGTAAACTTCAAGGTTATCAGGACAATGCGTTCTCTGTTCTCGCCACATGGATCTTGAAAGGGGATCTTACCACAATGTCCGGATGATGTTGCTGTATGATTGAGGTTGCTGTCTCGGGGCCTGGAATCGAGCTGGTCAGCACTAGTCTAGGACAAGCAATACTTGGTGATGTCGCAATATCGATTTTTCGTCTGCATGACAGAGGCTCGAAAACGGGGACATCTCCTTTCATCGACTTGCTAGGTGTCCCATACTTTCAGCATTTGCCACATGGTGAATCACATAGCGATCTTTGACAATCTCAACGACGCGGCCTACGAGTCTTTGTGCTCGCTCAGGTGCATTATTGACGGTGACCAGCTTGTATGGACCTTTGGGGTAAGACATCTTGGGCGGTTGAAATATAGATTTGCAGTGGATTCTCAAGCTATCCCCGATGGCAGTCGAAAGTGAATTTGCCATGTTGCCTTCAAGTAGGCCATCGCTTTGCGAAGTGACGTTGTGGGTGAACGTTTATCCACGGTTATGGCGGCTTGCAGTTTTGAGCGGCAGTGGAAATGGGCGGCTTTGAGACCGACGAGTCGCCGCTTTACAGTTCAATGGATTCTCGGTCACTTGGACGAAACCATTGAAGTGGGTACAAGAACGAATAATCGGGAAGTTGTGAGCTTTCTGGTTTTTTTATGGCAGGGCGATAGCTGCTGAAGACCTCATTTTCCAATTAGTGTCGCAGTGAATCTACAAAAGATGGTACAATCCCCTTTACGATAAAGCGCCATACTACCCTCTACTTAGCACCAGCCCCAAACACAGTCTCTCTCATACCCGCCAACACCTCCGCAAAAGTATCCTTCAACCCCTCATCCAAGACCTGGAATCTCACCCTCTCGATCGGCTCGGATCTCCTCACATTCCCAGCCCTCATGATCTCATTCACGAACCACCTCGCCTCGCGATCAGAATACAAAGTCCAAGCCTCGCCACTGGCCCCAGCACGTGCAGTTCTGCCGACGCGGTGGACGTAGGCGGTAAGAGCGCGGGGCACATCGTACTGCAAGACATGCGTGATGCGGCGGCCGGACAGAGTGTCGAGACCACGGCCTGCGCGATCGGTGGAGATTGTGATCACGGGGTCGGTTGACTTCGACGCGCGGTGAGTAGTGTTGTTGGTTACTTTAGTGAGGGTTGTGATGAACTCGGACCAATCTGGGCGGAGGTTGCACAGGAGGTGGGATAGACGAGCGGCGGACTCGGTGCTGGATGTGAAAATGAGGACGGTGGGGGCTGAGGATTTGGTAGAAGAGGCGGTGCCCTGTTTGGTGGCAGATGCGTCGGAATCATCGCAGGAAGAATCGTCGTCTGAATCCTCCTCGCTGCTGTCGTCCGAGGACGACGAAGAATCATCGCTGTCCGATTCATCGGATGAGCTGCTGTCTTCCGATGAGGAATCCGAGTCCGAGTCCGAGTCGGATTCTGCTTCCACCTTCTTCGCTTGCTCTGGCTTGGTCGGAGATTGGCCGGCTAAAACTCTTGATCGCAGCAACTCAAGAAGTTGCAGCGGCTTCTCGCTTCCATCTCCCACAGGCACACAGTATTCTTTCAGTGTAGGTGGGATCTCAAAAGCTCCAGTGTCTGCGTTCACCATGTCTGTATCGTTTGTCGCACCTGCTCCTGCAGACGCATCAAGGCCGTCTTGCTGTTCCGCTCCCTGAACGGCCACCAGCTGAGGTCGCTTCAGTTTGAGAGCGGTAAGCTTCGAGATGTCTCTAGTCATCGTTGCACTCAATACAACCCTCCTGACCTGTCTCTCAAAGCGGTCGTCCCACAAGCCCGCTGATCGAAGGTATTTCTCACGCGCATCTTGCTCCTCATCGGGACGCTGTTTTGTCAATTCTTCGTCCAGTCGCTGCAGGAAGCCATCGTACTGTTGATCCAATAGCTTGTCCGCTTCGTCGATAACGACCCAGCTGACCGATGCGATGCTAAAGCCAAGAGTGGATCCCAAGTGCTCGAGAAGACGACCGGGAGTGCACACAAGTAGATCGACAGCCGAAGTGTGCGTCGAAACGTGATCTACAAGACCGTGCAGCACGTCTTGAATCTCCTGGTCGTCGCGTTCCGTCCATTGCTCCAATTCTTCGGCGTATGCATCAAAGTCCTCGCTATCGATTGGTGGAGGGTTTTCTTTGCGTTGCGCCTTTCGCATCAACTCGGCATATGCGTGAGGGTCGTATCGCCGACCGGTGTGTACGAGTCTTTGCTGCTCGTCCCTGAACCTGCCAACGCCACTTGAGATTCCAACCTTCAGATTGCTGCCTTTTGCTAAGCTTTCGGCTACTGCAGCAACTTGCATGACAAGTTCTCTTGTAGGAACCACAACCAATCCTCGTAGTCTTTCATGTGAACCTGGACTCTTCTTCAGAGCCTCGATCATGGGCAGCAAATACGCGATCGTTTTGCCACTTCCTGTCGCAGCGCTGACTGCGACGTCTGGCAGCACGCTTTCGGTTCCTGGCAGGAATTTGGATCCTTTGGTACCGGGTTGAAGGAGCAGTGGAATGAGAGCCTGCTGTACCGGCAGAGCATCGCGGAAGGATAAGTTGGAAAGATGCTTGACCGTGCTCTCCGGAAGACCCAAATCGGCGAACGATGCCTTCGCATCGTCCGAGATTGTTGTGGGCTCGGCCAGCCAGGACGGCAGAGCAGAGAATGTTGGCTTGAACTCCTTCGGTTCGTTGACAGGCTGTGGAAATGGCGCAAGATCTCTCTTTTGAACCTCTGGTTCGACTTCCACCTCTTCGTCCGTTGGCTTCTCAGCTTCCTTCTTCTCGGCCAATTGCCTAGCTTTCTGAAACTTGCCCATCACGCCAGCGTAATTCTTGAGGTGATCCTCTTCAATCTCGGCAGCACTTCTCTTCACCTCCGGCTCTTGCGCCTCTTGCAAAACACCTTCCAATTTGTGTCGGCGCTTCTTTGGTTGAGCACTCTCAACCTCCCCATTAGGCGCATCGATCATGGTCTCGTCTTGGTGATCGTCCCCGTTCACCTCAGAGGCATTTTGTGTCGGCGCATCTGTTTCCTGTTCTTGATCTGCATCTTTGCGTCTCTTTTTCCGCTTAGCTGAATCCGGTGTTATGTCGTTTGTTACTGCACCTTCGTTGGCGGATTTCTGCGTCCTCGGTATGTCGTCTGATGCACTCTGACCCAAAGCATGAGCGATTGCGCCGTCCTCCTCAGCCTGCGCATTACCGGTCTCAGCAGTTTCGATGTCGTCGCCGTTCTTTGTAGCTTCTTTCCGAGCTTTTCTTGCTTCCTTTTCCAGTTTATGTCTCTTTTTGTTGTTCGTGATATGCGCAAACTCGCTCTGAGGCTTGGAAGATGGAATTGTCGGAGGATGCTCGACCTCGGCGGGCAGCTCTAAAGGCTGAACGGATTCCGATGGCTCAATTGGTGCTGCCTCGTCTTCATTCTTATTGCGCAGCTTTTTCGCTTTGCGTTCAGCTTTTTGCTCTTCGCTGCGCTCTCGCTTGCGCTTTTTGTCGGCTTCCGGTGAGGCAGGTGTTGGCGCTGGAGATGCGCTGACTACCTGAGGTGCTGCAACCGGTGCCGAAGGTTTAGGCGGCACATAGCGATTGTACAAAGGCGCCATGGCCGGGTGATGTGCAGTTTTGCGAATGGGTTGTATGATTTTCTCTCACAAAGCCTGGAAGCGAGCATTGGAGGTTCTCTCTCCCCGCAGACTTTCTTTCATGTGATGAACTTGGGAAAGCTCGTCGGAGATTCGGCGGAGATGCCAAGCGGACATCAATGAACAACCCCCAGCCATCAACGATGGCGGTTTGGTTTCTCAGGGGAATACAACGTACAGACACCGGATTGAAGATTTTCATTGCTCTTACATTTTGTCCATAGAGACAAATCTACGCGTAATTACCATCGTCTCGAGCATGCGCTGAACTGCTTCCGGATGAGCGCCTACGAGGCGCCACCACAACCATCACAATGCCGTACAATATTGCGTATGTCTAATGGAAGAAGATCGTAGCAGCGTTATTGAATCGGAGACTGACCTGAAAAGAATGATCTCGGATTTCTTCTATCCACAACCAGGAGGTGTTGAAAGTCACATCTACCAGCTGTCATCTGTACGTGTCTGTGGGGCTATCCAATCCCACTCTGCTTCACAAACGAAGCCATCAAATCAAGTGTAGCGACAGCTGACAGTTGACCTAGAAACTGATCGATCGCGGACATCGTGTTATAATCATAACACACGCCTACGACTCTCCCGTACGGACGGGCATCCGGTACCTCACAAACCGCGTCAAAGTCTACCATCTTCCACACTGGGTTGTATACCGCAGCACCACCTTCCCGACTGTGTTCAGTTCATTCCCTTTGCTCCGACAAATCTTCATCCGGGAGCAAATCCAGATTGTCCACGGCCATGCGTCTCTCAGCAATCTATGCCACGAAGGCATTTTGCACGCACGAACAATGGGCTTACGGACTGTCTTCACGGATCATTCGCTTTTTGGCTTCAGCGATGCTGCTAGTATCATGGCGAACAAGCTGCTGAAGTTCTCTCTGAGTGATGTCGACCATGTTGTCTGCGTCTCACATACTTGGTATGCCTAGACCTCTGAGCCTTCAAGTCCGAGCTAGCTAACACCATGAAGCAAGGAAAACACGACGCTGAGAGCAAGCTTGAATCCACTGAGTGTCTCAGTAATCCCAAACGCCGTAGTGGCGAGTAACTTCCGCCCCTTACAACCCCACGAAGTCAAGGCACCACAGCTCTATGGAGACAAAGGACTGCTGCTACCACCTCCGCCCGACCCAAGCCAGCCCATCGGCCCCGGGGACCCCATCACGATCGTCGTGATATCCCGTCTCTTCTACAACAAGGGAACAGATCTCCTCATCAGTGCCCTGCCACTACTCCTCAGACGCCACCAGAACCTCCGCTTCATCATCGCTGGCAGTGGACCCAAAGCCATCGATCTCGAACAGACCCTGGATTCTCTACCCCAGCAGCTAGTATACATGCCCAACGGACAGTCTCGCGTGGTTCTCTTGGGCAGCATCCGGCACGAAGAAGTGCGCGACGTGATGGTCCGAGGACACATGCTCCTCTCGACCAGCCTGACAGAAGCCTTCGGCACAGTGCTAGTCGAAGCAGCCTGCTGCGGCCTAATGGTCGTTGCGACCCGCGTCGGCGGCGTGCCCGAAGTGCTACCCGGCAACATGACCGTCTTCGTGCTGCCGGAAGTGCAAGACGTGATCCGCGGCGTGACGGAAGCCGTCGGGCTCCTCACAACCAAAGCGGTGCGCCGCGACCGCTTCCACGACCAGGTGAAGATGATGTACTCGTGGGCGGACATCGCGCGGCGCACCGAGCGCGTCTACGACCTGATCACCGGCTCGTCCTCCGCGGAGGATAACTCCGAATACTACAACAGCGAGTGGGAAAACTACGGACAGCCGACGACGACGCAGTCCTTCGCGCTGATCGACCGGCTCAAGAGGTATTTCGGCTGCGGCATTTGGGCGGGCAAGCTGTTCGTCATCGTCGTCGTGATCGACTACTTGATCTACTGCTTCCTCGAGCTCACGTACCCGCGGCACAAGATAGACATGTGCAAGCCCTGGCCCGCCGTCGTTGCGCAGAAGGATTCTAACGCCCTGCTGCGCGGCGACGCGGAGACGGAGACTGAGGTCGAAGGTTACACGACCGCCGTCGCCATCAGGCATCAATCCCACAGCAGCGGCGGCATGCGCAATAATACTGGCAGGAGGGAGAATGCCGCTGCTGGGCTAGGGTTGGGCGCGGGCTAGACCCTGTCAGACTTGGCTTTTCGAACCGGTCTGCGAGGAAAGATTTTGGGCACCTACTGCTGAAAAGTACAAAGTACCTACCTGCCTACCTGGGTAGGTAGGCAGGTGCTACGGCATGCTGTAGAGCCGCGCTCGCGCGCGCGGATGGGATGCCATGTTTCTTCCGGCGCTTATCAGCCAATGCCGGGTTGAGAGTTACCGTTTGTTTTGGTCGTCATGGTTTTAGATATCAAACAGACAAAGAAAACAAGCCTCGCCTCTCCTCTCCCGTCCTACCTCGTATAGACAATCTAACCGTTCTCTACTTGCCGCAATCCTTCCATGTCCATTGCATTGCTCAACAGCATTCGCGCGCGCGAGATTGATCCACCAGTAAGAATCCCTGTCACCCACGTCGAAGAGAATCAAACAGAAGACGGCGGGAAAGGCAAAAAAACAGGGAAGAATGCCGCGCGCGAAAGAAAATACACCTATAGATCATTCTGGAAGGTGAGCACGCACGCGTGTGCCTGTGTCTGAGCGCTTGACCATGACACAGTGCAAGACGATGTCCCTGGCATGGTGATTGTCCGAACGAAGGTGCGCGGCAGATGCCATTTGTTGACGAAACAACAATCAAAGCGCCGCAGTGCCGCAATAATGCCCCCGTCGCAGCGCATCAGCCCGCGGGAGAAGCAGGGAACGAGCGTGTTATGATGCCTGTTGGCGCATAAGGATGGGGGAGGGCAAGTTGGACTTGGAAGAGGCTTTTTGTGTTGGTTGTGCTGTGATTTCCGCGGTCATGCGGGCGAGAGGCAACTTTTCCGCATTGTTTGTTGTTATTATTATGGTCTCTGGCAGGTTCCGCTTGATGCCTGACTGCAACGATTGACTGACTCGACACAGGCGCGGAATGGGTAGCGATGATGCTGCTGCTAATCGAAAAAGTGGTGTAGTACGTGTACAGTACGACCCTTGAGTGCGTAAGTTTTCGAGGTGGCTGGGGGATAATAAATGAGAGGGGGAAAGGACTGCCGCTTCAGCCATGTATCTGGGTCCTAGAGTTCGATGCTTTTGTTTTACGAGTCGCAGTAGTCGTAATAGCACTGGAAGAAATCAAGTAAAACGAAATTAAGGTATGCTTCGAGAAGGGCTGGGGTTGGCGTCTGTGGCGGCTGTTGGCGTGCATTGTGAGACGAGGTGGAGGGGGCTTGGGATAGATTGCTCTGGAGGCTGGTTTGTGATGGATTGATCTCCAGTCGCCGGAGATAGAACGGAAGCTTGAGCATTCTAGAGCTTGAAGTTGATCGAGGCAGAAGAAAGCCGAAGGAATGCTGAACTATACTCCTTTGCGTATGTGCATGTCGCTCTTGGGTGAGGATTTGCTTTGTTTGGGCAGCCATTGGGCATATGCGGGAGTGTGGTATAGTTAGCAGTAAAGTAGTGTCGGCGCACACACCCGCACCCACACGTCTTTTTTTGCTAGATTGATTGCCCGATCTGCACTCGCTTGAGGTCGATCTTTGGGCGCATGGATAGGTAGCCTTAGTCATGACAGCCTGGTGGGAAGAAGTAATGTCGTCGCGATCAGCAGCAGCTGGGCATCAACGTCGAAAGTAGCATTTCGAGGCGCGCAACCAGATCAACGGCGGAGAAGACAGACAACGACCAATAATGGACAGTTTGTTCAGAGAGTCTCACCGGATCTGCCGATACCCTAGCTTGGCGTCAGGACTCAGAGTTGGGCGGTTTTGGCTTGACAAGTGCGTATCACGGACGCAGCCTCGCTCTCGGACGGAGTCAAGATTGTCCAAGCTGGGCAGCGAGGGCCGTTGGGCGGCGGCGTTGTGCCCGGGAATTCGGAAATGAAGCGTGTTTCGACTTTTTCTGGAAGAAAAAGCACAGGACAGGCGAAGAAGGGCACGTCATGTATCGCGATTGTCTCGGGATGGTGCACGTCTTGCGCGCGCGCTTCAACCGTGGATAACAGTCTACGTTATTACTCTGCTATATCTGGATCGTCGTCATAGATCTAAGGTCTAGTCGAAGAAAGAAAGCGCACACGATCAGGATACTTTCGGCAGCACAGGTAGCCAGATCGTTCGAGCGTGTCTTCGCCCAACCCACACAAGCGACGAACCTACACCACCAAAAAACTTCACGACTCGCCATGCAGAAACAAAGCGACTGGGCGGTATAGGGTCAGCGAGACAAAGGCAGGGCGCCAGGGCAGGCAGATACACGCCGATCTTGTGACCGTTGACTGCTGCACCTCACACGCACAGGCACGTGTGGCGCTCCACCTGGACACCTCACTCACATCTGGGGCGTTGGCTATCCAGGCCATGCTACTGCAGGTACCCCATCCCCTTGCCACGAATAAACAAGACTACTGCGAGCAACCGCCACTGCATATGTAGGTCAGTTTCTTCTGCCACTCCCCTCCTCCATACACATCGAGCAGCGCTGCCCTTCTGCCTGTCGGGCCCTTGCCTCTGCCTCGCAGCCCGGCACTCACTAGCAGCAGCAATAATGTCCTGCTTGTCCTGTCCATGCATGCTACTGCGCCTGTCAGGTCAATCTCCCTACGAGTCCGGCAGAGTCATCGTCTGTCTTGTCTCTCACCCATCATCATATGCCACCTGCATAGGTAGCCTCCGATTATCTCTCCTTGCCCCATCGATGACCGTTGCAACCCATTTCTTCCCACACGCCAACCACGTGCAACATACGCACGGGAACAGCCAGACTTCCTGCAAACCCATGGCACTGCCCGAAGCCTCTTGCTGCCTGCCCTCGCTCGATGAATAGATCGAGCATAGAGCTGAACGCCGAACCACTCGCCAGAGCCAGAGGTAGGTGACAAGTAACCTTTGCCTCTAAAAACTCTAGTCGACTCTTTCCCGTGTGGGGCCAAAGCACCGCTTCGATCTTTGCCGTATCCACCTTGCCTGACACGCTGCGCTTTTCTTGTCATGCAACCCGTAACATCCATGCCATGCCCACACACCTCGCTGTAGCACCACCACACGGCATAGCGCTGGCTCAGATGCACACGCCCGCTGCCATCCTGCCCTGCCTGCCTGTATCATCTTTGCCCGCCAGCCCAATGCCCTCGCGCTCGTCGGGCCATTGGTGCTCGCAGGCGTCTGCCCGCAACCTTCCCTCGCCGCTCGTCTCATCTTCCAACCGTAAGTCTTCTTCACGTCCGCCCCGGAGCTCTACCTGGTACACTAGCCGGCGCCCGCAAAACTACACCTTTTGGCTCCTCTTCAAGTCATTTTCCATCGGCCAATCACGCCGCGCAATCGCCCTTCCGCATTGCTGCGCGCGGTCAACGCCAGTCTTGGGCTCCGACAACCTCACCAACGAGCCAGACGGCGATCATGCCAGTCCGCTCATCCCGGCCCTCCTCGTCCGAGTCTCTTCCCAAGCCACAAGCCTTTTTCTTCATTCCCCTCCTCCCATATCAATCCCCCCGACGCATCTCACCTCAGTACCGGGTAGCCGGTCGACGCCTCCCAATCCTCAAACGTCGGCCCAGCCCTACACCAGCTAACGGCCTTCTTGCGACACCTCGTGCCCCTGCAGCCGTTGCGGGCCAAATTGTGTCACTGACTCCCTCACCACCACCTCCACCACCATCCTCCGTCATCACCCTCACCTGCCAGAGCTTTTACCGCTCCAGTCCTCCGCTCGCGTGGCAATCCACCGCGCGCTCGACTCCCGGCGCCCATTCCCTGCTCTGAGTTTGAGCCATTGCACGTCCGCGCGACCACGTCTTGCCCCGCGCTCCGGCCGTGACTGACGGAGCTGACCAAGAAACACGCGCTGTGACGCCGTGCCTCTTTGAAAGCATTGTTGCGACTCTACCCTCTTCATCTCCTGCCTTACACTGGTCGAAACCAATCTCGCTTCATCCGCGCACGCACGACATCTCTTCGTTCCGCCATTCGTTCCAGACTGACCTCGAGTCGTTCTTTTGTCGGCCATCAGCAATCTTCAATCCTTTTTGTCATTGGGCGGGACCTTGCTTCATTTCTTCGGCGCCAGCGCTTCTACCACCTTTCCATTCGGCTTCTACACGATACGCTTTGCGTAACAGCATCATCCTGGAGATTCTCAGCCTTGTGAAGTCATCTGGCCGGTCCGTCTGTCTTGTCTGTGCGGGTTTGCAATCTGCCTAAACAAAACCCTCCTTCACCCCACCGCCGATTGGCGAGCCTTCCTGGCCGATTCAATTTTTTCCAACAAGGACTCGACCGTTCTGTACCATAATCAATCTCTTCACGATCAACGTCATTTCACAACTACCCAAGCTTCTTGCGCAACAACACTCCCACCAAGCGATTCGTCGAAACAATTGCAATCGTGGCTTTATTCTATGATACCCCGCCCGTTTCACCGGCCTCGCAGCTCAAGAGTAACGACAAAGATCTGCCAGATCGCTGGAGAACACTCCATCCTGTGATGGAACATTATGACCCAACACGACGACAGTATGCGCCTACTTCATATCCCGCGCAGCAACCACAGCAAAACCCACCTCAGACTGCTGGGCCTTATGGAACACCAGGCTCCGTCGAACGCTTCAGGCAATCCAATTATATGCAGCAATCGCCGGCGGCGGCGCAAGCAGCGAGTCGAGCAAGTCACGATGCGCAGCAATTGTACAACTTTTCGCAAGGAGTTCAGTATGCAACAGGCACAAACGTACCAGCGAGCCAGCTTCAGCAGTACGGACAGGAATACCAACCGCAAGAGCCGCGACAGCAGTCGCAACAATACCAACAGTATGGGACCGGTGTCATGTATGGTATGCAACAGCAAAGTCAACAACCTACGCAAACAGCCTATGAGCAAGTACCAACCTATCGACAACAACGAGCTGGTGCTGCGCCTGAGACACTGTCCTCGCAATTTGGGGAGTCACAGACGGCACAATACTACCTTGCAGGACAGAGCGTTCCCACTAGCGCACCGTCCACGGAACTCGCGGCGCCTCAAATCCCTTCGCAATATTCGCAGCAGAGCGCATACGCACAACCTGGTCCTCCAACACAGCAATCATATGCAATGCTCGATCCAACGCAGTCAGCCGCGTACCCGGCGTACAGTCAGCAACATCAATATCCCGCTCCAGCGCAGCCGCAGCAATCTACGGAATCGATCGATCAGGCGTTTAGTCGTTACCAGACATCGATCCGGACAATTTTCACGCGAGCTCGGGAGGGTGACTTGAGAAACATGCCTGAACAATTACTGCAAATTTCGCAATATCTACTTGGCAGCGCCGAGGGACTTGGTAGGTAGCAATCTTTGAGAAAGAACCAGTCTCTGGTGAACGATAGCTAACAATCAAATTCAGGGCTAACACGAGACGACGAAGCATTGCATGACGACCGCATCCGACTCTGGGACGAATTCAACCGCGCTTGGCTCGCGACCTTGCAGCGCCAACACGACCTGACGCAAGACATGATCCAGAGCGGGCAGGCGCTGCACGAATCGCAGTCCATCATCAACACCACAGCCCTCGAACAGCTCGGGAGGGAACTCGTTCGACTGTGCGATCACATTGAAAAGCATGGACTCGTCGACTACCAAATGGGAGTCGCGGAAGAGGAGATCATGGACCGTAAGTTTGATCCGATCGACCGATCCAAAAAAAAAAAAAAAAACCCCACTCCCTTGACAGCAAAAAAGAGTTCCCAACTAACGATCAATCCCAGTCCTCCTCCGCTGCCTATCACTCCTCGACTCCCCCAGCGACCGACGAAGCGGATCGACTTCGCGACCTCAAAGCTCCTCTGCAGCAGCGGCGAGACAAAGATGAGCGGTCTGGCATGTTCACGTCTCACATTGAAGTCGCCAAAAAAGCCACCGGTGGCACACATCGGAGAATTGTCTCAGCCTCGTTCGCGCCCTTGCGGGTTGGGCTTAGGCCCGCGCGTCTGACTGGCGGAGCGATTCTCCAAGGCCGGACGTAACGATTCTGTACGCAGTCCGCGGTCGAGTTCGTCTGGATTTCTGTCGCCAGGGCGGGATCTCCCTTTAATCCTCTTCGACACCCCTTTCTTGTCAGCATTCTTCAATACACTTTCGCGAAACAAGGAGGTAAAAGAAAAAACGTCCGGCGCAAGGATATTTCAAGTATCGCGAAAGGTAAACTCTTTCGAGGTCGGCCGGTCGATGGTGGTTGCTCTCTTTGGTGGCATCTTTGCGGCTTCGCGAGGCTTTCTTCACTTTCGTACGCAAGCGTCGGCGCTCCGGACTCAACGCACGCACACATTGGATATCGGTTTGGTCTTCTTCTTATCTTTTGCTATATGCTTGGCGATGGAGAGGAGATCATCTCGTTTTGCTTTTCTTGCTCTTCTGTCTCTTTCTTTTCCTTCAATCTTTGCATGCATAATGTCTTTTTTTTCTCAATCTGGTCATCGGGTTCTCTCATCTCAAATATATCCAGAGGAGAGGCAAAATTGGGCGGGGCGGAGGGGTGTCTTGACTTTTTAATCTGGTCGGAAGGTCGAGGGAAAAAAAAATGGAGGAATGGGGCGAGCGCAAAGCATCTGATACCACATTGGGGCGAGGTTTTTGTCAGGTTTATTAATTTTGTTTGATCTCTCTTTCTCTCTCCTGTCTCGAAATCTTGGCTACCTACTTTTCTTTCTTTGCTTTCACTTCTGTCTACATGTATGCTACGCTGACATTGAGACTACTGGAGAGGAAAGCGATGGTGGTATAATGTGTTTTTATCATCGATCCTGAATTCTTCGTCACATTGTTTCGATTTCCTCTTGAACCTTGTCTTGTCTTTGTATGCGAGTTTGGACTCGAAAAGATGTCATTCCAACATCCACTTGCAGAGCTATGCATGTATGCAGGCCTACAGCACACGAAGATCTTGAAGACATCTGTATCACACTCCCTTTGGCATCTATCGAATATCACAGCGCGGTGGCTTCATTCTGGATGCCAGCAAAATTCGGACGACAGACCTAAATTCCGACGAGAGCAAGCAATTAGCAGGTAGGGAGATTGCAATTCCCCGCGAGCAGACAATTCCTTTCAAAATACATACATTCACCTTCCGACACCGACTTTTCAACCCTTCGATTCGCACACTTCCCTTACGTTGGTACTTCCGAGCAGTGTAACTCACGCCCCTCATCCTGCGCAGCGGTGGCTGATGCGCCCAGGTTACGCATGGCGCTGACAGTAAGAAAGCTCCGAAGCCATCATTTGTACTGCTGTGTGACGTTCAACCGCCTGTATAGGGCTTCGGTGTTCGCTGACGTTCTGCTGTGAAACAAGGACGACGAAGTCGAGGTATGAGAGTAAGGGGAAACAGAAGGGGGAAACAAAGACAAAAAAAATTTGGACTTCGAAAAATCAAAAGTCGAATTTCGCTAGATCCTATGCGAGTTTTTTGTGGTGTAGTTTGCTATTTTCCTAACTTTCATGCAGCTGCATCGTGGAGGATGCATTTTTGGGTATCTTTTGGGGGTGTCTTTCCAGATTTCCAAATTTCCATTTCGGGTCGTAATTGGAGTTGTTGAAACGCCGGAGGTGATGGAAGAATCTCATCATTTCAGTCTCCGGACTTTGCGCGCTAGGCTGATTTCACTTCTTTTGCGTGATCTAAGAAGACGGGGTGTAGGTCTTCTTGGGGGAGGGGTACCTGAAATTAACCTTGTTAGTATTTTCTGGGTAAACGTATAGTTCTGACAAGCAACTCACCTGGGACCCTCCTCGCGGATGGAGAGAGCAGCGAGCCACTGGCCCATGTCGACGGAGCGCTCGAGAGCCTCGCCCTTGGCGACACCGGCGAAGAAACCGGCAGCGAAAGCGTCACCGGCACCGGTGGTGTCGACAATCTCGTCCTTGTTGATCTCGTGAACGGGGAAGGACTTGACGTCGTCCTCACCCTGGATGGCGATGACGGTGGGCTCGGTGCCCTGGGTGATGATGGCGATACGCTTGCGCTGGGTGTTCTTCTTGGGAAGGTTGGCCAGGTGCTTGGCGATGGTGGGGATGTCGGTGGTCTTGAGGTCGTGAGACTCGGCGTAGGAAGCAGCCTCGGTCTCGTTGCCGACGACGTAGTCCCAGTAAGGGGCGGTCTGGTCGAGCTGCTCCTTGAAGAACTGGGGAATGAAGGGAGCGTTGAGGGAGAGAGCGAAGGGCTGTTATTGATTTAGCGAAGTCTCTCAGCTTCAACGACTTTCATTCCATACCTTGTTCTCCTTGGCGGCCTCCTCGGCCAGAGCCATGATGGCGGGCACGCAGACAGTCAGGTGGTAGCCACCGACGAAATAAGCCTTGCTCTTCTGGACAATGTCCCAGTGGGCCTGAAGGTGGTCAAGCTTGTAGCAGTTGGCAGCAGCGAGGTCAGTGCACAGGCTGCGGTTGTGGCCAGTGACAACAACACCGCAACGACCGGTGGGTGCGGTCTCGTCGACGCGGTAGCGGACCTCGAGGCCAGCCTCCTTGGCGGCATCGGCAAGGATGTCGGCGTACTTGTCCTTACCGACACAGCCGAAGTAGATGACGGACTTGGGAGGGAGGATGTACTGACGGTGGGGTCAACACGAGACCTGTGATGATGGGGATGGATCTTCGCGTACCTGAGCGCCTCTGGCAGTGTTCTGGGCGGCACCACCGGCAGTGAGGATGGCCTTGCGGTTCTGGATGACTATTCCCTTGTTATCCCTAGTCCTACCACAAGGTGGCCGGTGTTCACTCACGGTCCTCGTAGATGCCCATGTGCTTCTCCTCGGCCAGAATGGCATCGTTGGCCTTGAGGCCGTACTGGTTCAGCATGGCCTCATCGCTGAGGTCTGTCAGTCGAAGTTCGTCTCGTCTTGAATTGGGTGAGGTAAATAGCATACGCGAAACCTGTTGGAAATGTACGTCAGTGATTGCTCTTCTAAGACAGGCAGTGAAGTCTCGTACCAAGGATGTCCAGGAGAGGGTTCTCCAGACAGAGAAGCTCGTAACCGTCGGAAGCCATTGTATAGGTGGGTGAGGATGTGTATGAGGAGGTGTTGGTGCTGTTGCGAGTGTTCAACGGAGGGTCGAGAAAGGATGCTGGAGCCAAAGTTTTTAGAGAGATTGGGGAGTTGGACTTGACTGTCTACCCCGCCGACTTTGTCGAGGCGTTTTTGGTGGGGCAAATCGCTGCGCAAGTGAGGGTCCAGTAGTGTTGAATAGCGCTGCACGGCAGATTATAACATCATTCATAGGATCCACTAAGGTGTTGGAGTGTAGTCATGGTAAACTGTCGCGACGGACATGAGATACTCGCCTCCAGATCGGTAAGTGAAGAAAGGGCAAAGCTCTCAGCGTGGCTAGGAAAACCAATCATATCCAAAAGCCAGTTTACAAGCTATATCTTTAGTATTCACTCAGAATGCTTGAACCAACGTGTTCAGGAGTCGACAAGTGGATGATACCTTTTGGAATGTACTGGTGATGATCTCAGTGAAGTACGTACATGTATATCGCAAGATGCTGGCCCGTATGTGCCATCGTGGCATTTCACACCTTGTAATATCGTCTTGCAAGGGACAAATCGCAATAGCGACTGCCTTGCGAGACTGTTTACCTTGATGCATACGGCCGATGTCATGCGTGCCACGAAATTGTAATATGAAAAGAAAGATCGTAACACAGCCGACCGGTGAGCGAGAGTGCCGAACAGTGCATTCCTTGCGCGAAAAGTCTCATGAGCGCGTGTATATAATCAGTGCCAAAACCAGCAGTCAAATGAGGACGAGAATTTTCTCATCAATCCCCAACACCATTAAAAACAGCCATCATTCAAAAA
Source organism: Cladosporium sp. IMV 00045 (assembly GCA_001931905.2). Lineage (NCBI taxonomy): Eukaryota > Fungi > Ascomycota > Dothideomycetes > Cladosporiales > Cladosporiaceae > Cladosporium > Cladosporium sp. IMV 00045. The sequence continues at coordinate 125,501 of MSJI02000885.1, read as the reverse complement.
TGAGTGACGACCCTTTCGAAATTTCAGCCAACATGCCCGAGTGGCAAGAAGACGCCGCTCAGCTGGTTCACTGGCTCTACGAGCACGACAAAGAATGGCTAATGGACGCCTGCTGGTTGCGCTACCAGAAAGTCTCCAGCGTGGTCTACTCTCGCCGTTGGAGGGACTGCAGGCAATGGTCGGAAGCGGAGGTGAAGTCGCAGCGTGAAGCGTACGCCGCCGCACAGAAAGAGCCACGTACATGCGACCTCCCCTTCGCAAACGCCATCCTGCCACCACCGTCGCCATCGGCATCTCCCAAGCAAATCGATCGCCTGAGCGCTCTGCCGCACGACACACGCGTCGAGATCCTGTCATATCTGCTCCTCCCGGACTGCAGAGTCGAATCTGGGCCTGACATCGATTTCCAAGTAAGATTTGGAGGCCACAACCTCAACCACCTAGCGCTGGTGTCGCGATTTTGGCGCGATCAGGTCGAAGCATTCTGCAGCCACTTTCTGCTCGTGTGGAAGCAGATTGTGGCGGAAGAGTATACTTGCGGCGATTCCTTAGTGGCCTGGGATTCCTGGGTAGACTGGGAGAGGCTCCACACATACACATTGTGCGCGAGGATGGAGTACGTGCATCGCGCGTTGAGGTACTGTGCATACTGTGGCAGGGATGCGAAAAGATGTTCGTCAGGAATCTGGGTGGGTTTGGTCTCTTGTGGGGATTGTTGTAAGGTGGAGCGGAGTAAGCTGGAGGAGAGCGTACGCTCTTCATATAGGTGGTTTCGACCGGACTTCTGTTGACAGACATGCTTAAAGAAACAAAGTCGGAAGTGTCTTGGGACAATGAAGGATTCCCGGACAGTTGATGCATGTCTGTCCAAAACCGGTAGTGTCATAGTCGAATAACGTGCCCGTGCCTCCAGTCAAGACTACACTCTCATCGTATCCGCCGTCCGATCTATGCCTGAATGTCGTCTCAATTCAGCCGATTGTCCATGTGAGCCCTCGCCACCAGAATGTCGATAATCACCTATACCAGCGTCCAATACGCCATCATTCCGAATGACATCCTCATACCTAGGCAAAGGCTCATCATCTTGCTCATCTTCACTCTCGTAATTTCTCTCAACACCAGCTCTCTTAGCTCTGCGTTCCACCGCTGCCTGGAGTTGGGCGTGCTTCCTCTCATCTTCCATGGCTTTTCTGCGTTTCGAGTCCTTTCGTTCTTTGTAACGATCGTGAATCATGGCGCCAGCGAGGATGAGTAGTGCGGCCATGATCCGTGCAAGAGTGTGGGTATGTTGGTAAGAGATGTGGCGAGGCTCTGGTAATGTGTGAGTGATAATGTGGTGACTTCGATTCGGGTAGTTGAAGTAGCGGTGTCGTCTCAAATTATTTTAGGAAGATGATCAATCTCACAAACTTACTTGTGTTTTGTCTACAAAAGAAGTCTTCATAGAATAAGTGAAATCGCCTTGCGATCTCACATCCAGATCTCTGACGCCATCCAAGACCATACCAAGAAGTAGAAGCGGCACAGCTCTCAGGAAACCGAGCGAACTTCTCTCGCTGGCGAACCCCTCACGAATGAACGCCACACGACCAAGCCTCGAACTTCCGAGCATATCCGGAATATTCCTAACCATGGATTAGAGACAATCTAAGACAACAAACCATCGAAGAAATCGATAAATCTAAGGACATCACCAGATTCCCATTTTGGAACCCCATGAATCCTTTCTAGTCAACATGGGGAAATACCACATGAAGACAACCCCTCTCTTGTCTCACTTCCAAGATTGTCTCAAACCCTCAAACCAACAATCAAGCATGTACGATCAAGCATCGACGACATCGCAACGGAACCACCCGTCACACGTGAAAAATACAGCAGGCCATAGGCCGCACGCAAGCACAATCACCTCTGCTCGAGAGACGCAGTGGCACTATACCGACGCAAAGGCAATTCGCAGCAGCAGCAACAGCTTCGTGGCAACAACGCATACATAACCTGACCTTACCCACAACCCTGCTGAACATGAAACGTCCACCGAAAACACAGCTCCAAAGCCAAAAGCAGCAAATGCCCACATGCAACCCAGAGAAACCTGCCTGTCGAGAAGAAGAAGACGTAAGCTTGTTTGCCAGCTAGCAAGCTACCGCCTGCCTGCTTTCACGGCACATGTACATGTACATACATGTAGATGTACAGAGACATCCAGCCTCCGCAACGCAAGCCACGCTCTCACCTCCGGAGCTTCGCCCCAGTTCAGTGGCGCGGGGATCTCAGTCCCATTTTGAACCCAATCCATCTCTCAACTAAAGTAACATCTCCAGAACAGTTGGAGGTACCAAAGTCCCCAAGTCCCCCACCCAACGCTCGAGCTCTCCAAGAGCCGAGTCCCCGTCAACCAACCCGTCACCCGTCAAACCATAAGCCGGCTGCGTCCGGTTTACCTCACATCTCACCAAGCTCCACTGCAAGAAGTCTCGAAGTACAGTAACAGCACAACACAGTCAGACGTACCGTTCGTGTCCCTTGTGCCTGTGCCTTGTGCCTGGGCCCGGAAGGCGGGCTTAACTTCCTACTGGGCGAAGGGCGTGCCGTGTTGCTTACTATGGAGTCCACTGAGCCATTGTTGAGGCATTGAGTCCATTGGAATCAAGCCAGCTGATGAGACGACGGGTGGTTTGTTTCGTGTTTTGCTTACGATGTTTGAAGCTTCAGTTACCTGGTTACTTCACATGCCTGGCAAAGGGCGTTGCAGCAACGCAGCATTCCCGCTGTCTGGCCCGCCGACTGGCCCCCAGGGCAATCAGGGACGGCATGAGCATGGGCATGGGAAGCGTGGATGGCCTGATCTCACTCCCAAGCCAGAGCCAGACTTGCCAGATCGTACAGCGCACGGCACGTATGCACGCACTTCAATCAATCAATGCACGCACTCAACATCCTCCCTGTCCATCCACCCTGCCGTGTCGTGCGTCGTCGATCAAACCAGAAATCACAAGCTATTCAGCTCTACTGTCCACCCCGAACGAAACGGGGATGAGGGGCAAAGAGGGGCAGGCAGCCTGCGGTCCCCGACGCGATCGAGGACATGTGACAGTGATGCCTGTCTAAATAGAGAACACATCGAAATGCGCGGGATGATATGCAGGCATTGAACCGACAGGCCAAAACGGTCAGACAGGCAGGCAGGCAGGCAGGCAGGCAGGCAGGCAGGCAGGCAGGCAGGCAACGTAAACGAAAGCACGCGCTAAACCAATATATGATGAAATCGAAAGGCAAAGGAGAGCGAATCAACGACGATACATGTAGCCTCACTTGATTACCTTCTCTCCGAACGCAGCCCGAGACGAAAAAAAAAGGCAAGGACCGTCCTCAACCAACTACCATGAATCAGAGAAAAGCGACAATGATAAGAATCGCGAGACCGTAAGCCTAGATCGCGCGAGAGAAATAGAGAGAGAGAGAGAGAGAGAGAGAGAGAGAGAGAGAGAGAGAGAGAGACTGATATTTCACGCAAAAGCAAAGATTCAATTCCCACAACCACGACAAGTAATAAGCAAGAGTTTAATAAAAAAAAAAAAAAAGCAGCAACAATACACCCGCTCCGCTTCAGTAGTAGAAAAAGAGCCAGAGAGAGAGAGGCAGAGAGAGACAACAAAAGCAGCAAACAACAACAGGAAAGACTCGAATATGCCAAAAGTGATGAAAAGAAGTCAAAAAAAGAAAAATCGACACAATCAAAACGCCTGAATTTCCCCATACCTCCCTATTCTTTCCGCTTGAAAACCCTAGTCCAGTTGATAACACCGTTGTTAAGTAGTAAGAAACCCTTTGAATGAAGAAAGAGAGAGTTTCAAGAAAAGCAAGTGGTAGAGAAAAAGAAAGAAAACAGTTGAAGCCAAAGTTGTCCCTCCCAATATGCAAGCGCTTAGTAGTCCAGTTGTGCGAGTCTTTTCGCTGCATTCGTGCGTGCTTTTTGGTGTAGCAGCTGGCAGTTGTAGTAAAGTATTCAAGAAAGAGTTTTTGTTTGGAGAAATGAGACGTGGGTTGCGTGGAGCGAATGGAGCCCTCGTGTTCGCCTCGTTTCTTGCGTCCTTCAGTCTCATTCCATGTCGGTGGTAGTGATCGCGTGTAATATTGCTCTCTTTTCTCTCCGGCATAATCGTCGGTTTGATATTGGCAGAAAGCTCAAGAGGGTGGTCGGGGTGATAGTCAGGTCCCCCCGTGTGTTCGGGTGAAAGGTTGGAAAGGTATGCTCGCTCGTCGTTCGTGTCCTCGTTTTTTTGATGTGGATTCTGGTATCTGAATTTATGCTTGTGGTGGTGTAGCGTGGCGCTTAGAAGAAGTGGGTGTGAGGCTTGCTGAGCTCGTGGACTTCCATCTCCTGTTAAATTGTTAGCATATGCGTAGTTATTCACTCAAGTCCGAAGAACTTACCATCTTGAACGTGTTGAGCTCCTCCTTGATCTGCTGGGCGAGAATCGGAGTTAGGCGGTTGCAAGTCGCGATGTCTCCCCTGCGATCGTAGTCGGAGGCACTCCAGGCATCGTGAAACTGGATGCGAGGAGAGAATGTGATGCCCTTTCCAGTGGGGGTAGCAGGCATGCTCCTAGTGTTCGTCATGGAAGCGATGCGAGACTGGCTGAAATAATCGCCGTTTGCGGTGTCCCGGAAAGAGGCACTGCGAGTCGAGCCGTCCTTGGGCGTGCTCGGCATGGATGAAGCTGGGCTGTCGAGTCCGTGAGAAGTGCCGTCGGCGGGTCGGATGTCAGGAGAGGCGGTCGGCGAAGATGTACCGGAACGCTTGAGAATGCCCTTCTTGACAGCGGCTAGTACTTCTGCGCGGTCCTTGTCGCTGCCAACGATGCTGCGCCTAGTCAGAGAATCAGAGCTGTCTGCGGAAGGTCTCTGGGAGATGGCTCCAGCATCGATGGAGTTACGCTCCAATTTGGGGAAGCCAGTCGCACCGCCGCTCTTGTCGTCCAATTCGGCGTTCACGTTGACTTTTTGCCTCTCCGCCTCGACTGTCACCATCGAGACCTGGGCCATGCTTGGTTGTAGAGGAGCACTGTTCTGCACCTGCACCGGACCATCGGCAGCAGGAACGCCAATCACAGACTTGGGGCGGAAAAGGCCCTTGATGCTTCTAGCACTCTTCTTCGCGCCCTTGCCCATTTTTCGCAACATCATCGAGGCCGAGGAAGCCGTCGATGAAATGGAGATATTGTCAGTGGAGCCAGTGAAGCCACCTTGACCGGAGTAGATGTTAGCACCAATTCCGGCGGCCTCTTGCCTGCGGGCAATCTCCATCTGTTCGGGATCCAGCTCCTCTTCTTGTGATTGTGGTTGTTCCCGGCCGGGGTGTGGCGCCATGGACGCATTGGCATTTCTCAGCTCCTGAGCACTGCCGAAAGAAAAGGCACGTCTCAGGCGCGATTTCATGCCTTTGTTCAAATCTCTGTCTGAAACTGCTGCAAGATGTTGAGCAGCAGCGCTGGGAGGCTGGTTCACTGCTGCTCGTGTGACTGAAGCGTAGGATCTGTGGCCTGGCTTAGCAGGAGGCGGGATCTTGTCCGCTGCAGGAGCTTGAGGTTCATTCGCCTGCCGTGAGAGTGGTGACGGAGAAGCCATTCGCTTGTTTGGGTCAGAAGCACCTCTAGGAGGGACATTGACGGATTTCTGAGCCGTGGCAGTCTCGGTGCCCTTAACGCTGGTGGCGTCCGAGGCGGTGGCGTTGCCCCGTTGAGCGGCCTCTGTTCCATCACGGCTGCTGTTACGCTGATGGGAAGAGACCGGGCGAATGGTCGTTGGGGTCGAGGTTGCACTCGAACCTTGACTTGAAGCAGGTCGTTGAGCGCCAGCGCCGGCCTGAGCGTCACCGCTGGACGAGGCGACGTGTGTGTCAATGGTGTTCAAGCTACGCCTGCGGTAGCGC